>JAJDMX020000295.1:0-51676 GCA_022345685.2 Nothomitra cinnamomea | reverse complement strand
ACAATCTATATTGTGTTAGTATCGTTAGTTTTCGCAAAGTGTCGAAAGCTCGGGTGCTGTCGAAAGCCCGGTGATGTGCTCTACGAGTATATCAAGGACGCACAATAATGGCCAGGCCGATTGGCCTCTGCGTGATCATGTGGTGTTCAGTTGGCCCAACTGTAGTTCTGGGCTCAGAGTGTTCCATGCCCGTTCCCATGCGTTGTGTGGTAACATCCGGAGGATCTGAAGAAGGTATTTGTGCGAAGCTCTGATATTGTAAATTGCAAAAGTGCTGCGGGCTTGTTAGATAGATATTGACTGGCCCTCCTTGCGTGAATATATTTCCTTGGAAAGAAGACACGCCGCTAGTTTGAATCATTCTAGAGAAGTCGCTTCCGCCCATTATGATTACTTCCCCAGCATTTCGCTCGCGTGACTGAGGCATTTTGAGGCTGGCGGCAGCGGGTCGCAGATGGAATGGGTTGGTTTACCAATGAGCCCGTGAACTTGACCCTTTAACCTGCAGAGAGAGAGCGTGACGTGGTATGGCTGAAGCGAGTTTGAGAAGGAAGGCTGGTGATAGAAGGGTACTGCTGTGGCACGTCGCGAGATCTGCGTGCGAAACACTACTACTCCGTAACGAAAATTATTCTATCGGACTTTTTAGCTGTTGGGATAATGTATTTTTACCGGAATTTGTATTCAAGTTTGCGCAAAATATCTTCATTGCGACCAGTCGAAAGTCACGTGCCTTAGATATAGGATCCCCGTTAGACTACTTACGTATGCTGTAGCTTTCTCACTACAAGAAGGCTCATTTTCTAGTTTCTCTGTAGTTCACACGGATAATTTACTCATCTACGCTGGCTCCATCACATCGCGGGTTTTATCGAGGCCTTATCGCACCTCGCTACAAGGGAAATGGATCACGTGACAGTTCCATACCTGATACAGTGGTCTTATGGGTTATGTGCCATTTCGGGTTGTGTGCCAATTCTAGAACATTCCACGGTCTGCCCCATTAAATTCAACACGACTTGTAGACCTACTAAAGTAAGCACCACGGGCCGCGAACAGGCTCTCGCAAAGGTAATCGAAGACCTTGAAACAGGCGTTTTCACAAAAATTCGCAAGGCTGCGAGAGAGAATGGTGTTTGTCGCATGACCCTCAAACAACGACTTGACGGAGTAGCCAAGCCGCATGACGCCCATGAATCGCAACAAGCTCTTACTAAAGGTGAAGAACTAGCTTTAGTAGAGCTAATTCAGCGCTCTGACCGCCAGGGCTTTCCAATTCGGCATACTATGTTAAAAGTGACTGCAGAATACCTAATCTAAAAGCGCTTTGGTGACACAAGACGTTGCACCCTATCTATTCAACTTTTAAGCAGCAGCTGGACCAATCGCTTTATCAAATGACATTCTTTTCTTAAAACACGAGTAGGAAAACTATTAGAACAGAATAGAGCAGAGGCTTATACTCATGAAAACCTCATGAAGTGGTTCCAGGTCTTTCGGAACGTCATGGATACCTACAAACCTGAACTTAGCAACATCTACAACATAGACAAGACTGGCTTTCAAATTGAAAGAACTTCTAGGTCATATGTGATTATAGATAAAAGGTAGAGAACATCTGGACACTCTACTTCTGGTTCCAAAGGCGAAAACATCACAGTGCTCGAAACAGGCTGTGCCGATGGGATATATTTGCCGCCATTTATTATCTTTAAAGGCCAGAATCTTCAAAGTACATGGTACTCACAGGATACTCCAGATAATTGGGTGACTGTTACAAGTCCTAATGGTTGAACTAGTGATATTCTGAGCATGGCATGGCTAAATCGAATTTTTGACCCATCTACACGAGCTAAAGTAAACGGCAAGCCACGTATTATTATTGTAGATGGACATCATAGTCATTTAACACCAAAATTCATGGAAGCATACACTCAACGTCACATTATTCTACTCTGTCTGCCAGCACATACAACACACTTAACACAACCGTTAGATATGTCAGTATTTTCACCGCTCAAATATTGGTTCTATTGTGAGGTTGAAGCCTATCTATGAAACAGTGAAACTCGGGTCCCCAAGGCTGAATTTATGCAAATATATGCTCAGACTTGACCACAAGCTTTAATAGTTAAGAATATTCAATCAGGCTTTAAAGCTGCAGGCTTAATTCCTTATAGTCCAGGTGCTGTGCTACGAAAACTTTCAACACAACCACTAACTCCACCACCACCATGCATTCCATTAGAGTTTGTTACACCTAAGGATATGGGCCAGCTTTAAAATGCAATTCAAAAGCGAAATGAACAATTGGATTTGGGCGACGTTGAGAATTTGGAAGCCGCAAAGAAAATACAGGCAAAAGTTGATAAGGCGGCTACCAAGGCCTTTGCAGATCGCATTATTCTAGAACAACGCGAGGTGCAATTACTAGCCCATAAGGAAAGGAAGGCTGCAGCAGCCTCAAAAAAGAGAAAGTGAGTCGATCCTAATCAGGATATGACTGTTGGACAGGTCAAGGCGGTTTTAAATGCAACTAGTAGTCGACGTCAACCCCCTCGAAAAGTAGCTTGAACCCGAAAATTCCAAAGACGTCAACCTTCCAGCACTCCAGAGGAGTCAAGCCACATCTCTGAGGATATTGAAATGTCTGAGGATAGCGATATAAGCTCTTGTATCACGCTCGATGTAGCAATCTAATGTACATAAAAAAATATGGCACATAACCCGAAATGGCACACAACCCGTAGGACCACGGTACTGAACGCGAGGAGTGGTTGGAGCAAATTACGTTTTGTTTAAATTTTATCTTTGGCGAATGTCGAATTTATCTGCGCTGGGGCAAATTTTATTGCAGCTGTATTCCCTCGAAACAGCCGGGGGGTCATAAATTTCCCGATGCAGCCAAGAGTGTGGCTTCACAATGTGTGGCGAGTAGGTACCACAGCTTAGGTCAAATCGGCCGCGGTGAACGGCACTACAGCGGACAAGTCAATAGCAAATAAATTTTAGCCTCTTTTCGCGCCTAAATACTCTAATCGCAGTGCCAGGTACTCGACCCTTGGGGCCCTCGTGTTCCGACGAACAAAATCTTGGAGGCGCCACAACATTTACGCTAATCGCCTTACTCAGCACGGCTATGATCCTATGCGCCACGGCTACCACCGGCATTATTTCCCTTATCAATTACCGCATACATCACCTGCCCCATCGTGCCACGAAACACCCCAATTCACTTTAAAAACAGCTTGCGACCTGCAAATCTGGTGGCTCTCGGAGTTGGTCGGGCTACGAGGGCTTCTTAGCTCCCTGACCCTCGCACACAAACCACGCAGATAAAATCATAAGAAACTATCGGTACGTACCACGATGTGGAGGCCTCTCATCTCTCGACCGGTCGCCCCCAGCATGGGCAGATTAGGTCTTACACATTCGATCCGGCATCCCATACCACCGTTTGCATGCTTCATTAGACATCACTCTAGCCCGACGAATCCAAGGAAACAAGCACACAATGCATTGCTCACGACATACACCCTCGACCACCACTTGCCCAACGAAACTCTTCATCCCTCGCCGGACGAAAACTCGCCCCCAGCATCCTTAACCCTCGAAAAACCGCCATCACCACTCTCCCATCTCACCCTCATCTCCCTCCTCCGCTCCTACCTCGTCACCTCCCTAACCTCCTCACCCGTCCTCCTCCCGCTGTCACTCAGACTTACAAAGTACCTAGCCAATTCCCCGTGCCTACTTGAATTCCCACCCATCTCCTGGCTGATAAAACGGACATTCTACGCCCACTTCTGCGCTGGCTCCACACCCGTTGAAGTCAGCCGAACGATATGCAACTTAAAGAGAGTTGGGTTCGCTGGCGTGATTCTAGCGTACGCGAGGGAGACCGTTCTCGACCGGCCAGGCATCCAGCGCCTCGCTAACTCCAGTAAGGCAGCCACGAGAGTAGGCGCCGCCGAGGCAGAACAACAACTCGCTCTCTGGCGGGACGGGACTTTGGAAACCATCCGCCTCACGCCACCGGAGGATTTCATAGCCATCCACTTCACCGGCGCTGGCCCCTCTGCTGTGCAATGTCTCCTAGAGAGCCGTCCACCCACAAAGAGTATCGAAAGCGCTATGCACGCCATCTGCAGCCTCGCTCAACAGAGGGGAGTAAGGCTCATGATTGACGCAGAACAAACCCCCGTCCAACCTGGCATCGATTCCTGGGCCCTCTCTCTCGCGCGGAAGTATAATTCCGACTGGGCAAAGCCGGCCGTGGTGTGGACTACGTACCAAGCGTACCTAAAGTCCGCCCCGGAGACGCTGGCGCGCCACCTCGCCGTCTCGGAGAAAGAGGGGTGGAGACTTGGTGCTAAACTCGTAAGGGGGGCGTACTTAGCAAGCGACCCAAGGGGCCTTATCCATGATACGAAAGCAGATACAGATGCGGCGTATGACTCCATGGTGGCGGGCCTTATCACTCGGAGAGGGGTAGATGTGGTGATCGCATCGCATAACCGGACGAGTGTGAGGAAAGCTAGGAGGTTGGTCGAGCAGCGGGGAGAGAGGGCCGGAGGGGAGGTGATCTACGCGCAGCTAATGGGAATGGCTGACGAAGTTGGTGGGGAGCTAATCGACTCTGAAGGGGGAGGGAAACGGCCAAAGGGGTATAAATACCTTGTCTGGGGCAGCGTGGAGGAGTGCATGAAGTATCTTCTTAGACGGGCGGAGGAGAACCGGGATGCGCTTGGGCGGACGAGGGATGGGAGGCGGGAGGCCGCGCGAGAGGTTGGACGAAGGGTTAGGTCTTTTTTTGAGATTTTGAGGTGGTGAATTCGGCGGAGTTTGGTAGAGTTTTTGGTTCTGCTTTGGATATACTGAATTAGGAAGGTGTACCTGATAATTGATGGGCGATAGTTGCGGCTTCCGGGGTTGTTCTAGAAGTTTAGCGGTTTTTTCGGCTAGCGTACGCCAGTTTGGGAGATTGCAGTAGTTATTGTACTGGGTATGTAATTAAAGTGTTTCTTTTACTGAAATGGCATCCAGATCACGCTGGGGTATGCTCCCTCATGGATGGCGAAAAGTTGCTTGACTTGCAGCGTCTGTGCTTCGATGTTCTGGAACTTAAAGGCAATCCTTCCGGGAATATGCAGTTAAAATTTAATACCGTTACGAGTAAGTATCTCTTGAGTTCTTTATTTGAAAATGCCAAGGCGCGTGGCACTAGCAATATCCTATGAATAGTCTACGAAAATCCCCCGTTGCCCAAATTCACTAGGCCAGAAGACGAGCCCTCCTATCGCCGTCCGGAATTGTAGCTCCTGGGACAAACCCTCATGGTTTACCACTTAACAGGACGGATGTCGGGGCCCACTCTGTGGCCGCATCCGTCTTGACCGCACTCCTCGTGGCTTTGGTCATGTTTGAAATGAGCTCCATACCAAATAACCACGTCTGTGTCTTTCACCGGCTCTCCATTCATGAACTTGTCAATATTCGCCTTCGCACCAATGTTCTTAACAAATCCCACTCCGTCATCCAACTCACCCTCATGGTATCTCAGCACCCACACATCTCCGACGCCGAAATCATCGCTAGTTCCATCGTCTGGGCCTGGAATCAAGGAATACGTTTCGCCCGTTCGGCCTGAAATCTCCCAATGCCGGTTGTGCGACGGGTCTCTGGGTCTCTTGATCTCGTAGATCTTGTCGTGGTAATTTTGGCCAGGAAATATAGGAGGCTTGTTGAACTCCCTGACGAGATTGTTCCCTGCCGTCACAATATCGAAGTCAAGTCGCCAGTATACGTGATGATGGTGAATCTGACACACACAGTTGTCCCCCGACAGCACGCCTCCAAACCCCCACCGTGGCTTCAGCGTACCATCGACGTGAAACCGCCATTCTGATATATATCTGTACCAGCCTGCCCACATTTGAGACTTCAAGACTACCTCCTGGCCCTCGATGTAGACCGCTACGCCGATAAAATCACCGCCATCATTGTGCGGGGGATCGAGAATCGTCTTGGCCGGGGAATTGCATAGTCTAAGCCAAGGAGCAAAATCTTTGCCTTCGCATTGGAGAGGATACTCCTGATTTTGCCAGTCCCGGTAGTAGGGACCGCATCCAGGGATGTTCCTTTGCTCGTATTCGACGTTGAGAATAGGAACGCTGGCTTGGTACAGTACGCTTTTTCCTCTGTATTTGACGTTTCGCAATTCAATGCCACCTCCGTTCGTTCCCGATGACGCGGAGGGTCTGGTGACCTGGAGTGTCCAGAGCACCTTTCCGTTCTGTGTGATGACAAGGTTTGCCGTTCCTGGAGCTCCGGCGTCGAGCGGCGTCTGCTGAGCGTCTTTTGGGGCCTCACACGTTATGGTTTTCGCCCCTGCACTTCGGGAGGATTCTACCGTCCTATTGTTCATGTTGACGTAGACTAGCCTGCTCGAATGCGCGGAGCTAATAGCCAAATGGACTAGCCTGTGGGAGGTTCCATCGGGGAAGTCTCTGCTTGTGAACGGGGGCATATAACCGCTTACAAACTCGCCCGGTCTGATGCCAGCTATGCGAGCGGCCTCAGCAAGCTCTTCCGCGCTAGGATGTGGCTGTGTGTTTGCTAGCGCGATATTATAGGTCCATGGATCGAAAATGATTCCGTTTATAAGAATGATTCTTCCATGGGTGTAATCGTAAACTCTCGCCTGAAACATCTCAGTTTCGTCTTTGGTATCGCCATAAAGTTCACTGCTTGGACTGCGCAATTCTGAGGATAGCAATCTGTGTCGAGTGTTATTGAGGATGTCGCGAACTTGGCAAATGTTAAGTGCCTGGGCGACGGTTCCGTTGAGGTCTGCATGGCTGGAACCGACATCTTCGATGCTAACGGTGAGGCGGTCATCGTAACCGTCATCGCTGAGGACGGCCTGCTGACAGGCCACTCCTGAGAGGGTCAGCAGGAGAGTAGCAAGAGCTAGTATTTCAAAGCAGGACTGCTACGAAGCAAGTTAGCGTTTGTCTATTAAGAGTGGCACGCCAGAAATACCTTCATAGCTAAGTGAAAGAGCCTAGGACTCTGGATCCTGTGTAAATCGTTTAGCAGTTTTGTTTGGGGTGGAAACTATATTGTTGACTCGGAGAATTTCTGCGCTGTGAAATCCACGTCCCTAACACACGTGACCTTTTCTCCAATCCTCTGAGTGACAATACCCAGTCGGGTAGGATGACCGACACGTATATTAGCGGAGAACCGTTGAATGGATTGTGCGCAAGAACTAGTGGTCTTAGAACTGTGTGCGCGATATCTTAAGTGTGGAATAGAGAGCCTGGACTCCGTGCAGGCTTTGCTGCGGGGAGAGGATGTGTATTCTACTATACGGTCCTTGGTCGTGCAGGCCGGCGGATTTCCCCGGTGCCCAGCATTTCTACCATCCACACAATGAGGATTCGGCCGTAGAGGTTTGGGCTTCCCCGCTTCTCTCCATTCAATCCTGTGTTCAGCTCTGAAGGCCTCTTTGCTTGGCTGCAGCATATGCACTTAGTACCCGCGCACACTGGTCTAGCCAATGTGTTTGTGCGACGCTATCGTTGGCTCGATGCTTTTTGAGTGTGCCCTTGTGACAGAAACATGATGTTGTGCGACCTTCAGCCTTACGGCTTGGCACAGATTTGAAGTTCAAGGCGAGCACAGTTAACGCAGACCAGTACCAATAACGTGCGTCATGCTGCACTTCCAACCCGGAAAGGAGCACGGAACACGCTCCAGCCCTCGTACAGGTCGCATATGGTCTTGCGTGCAGATTCCTTGGCGATATGCTCCCACCTACTCATTTCCATCAGATGTCCCAACCCCGGATCCGCTTGTGTCCATGGTTGGCACAAGCCCTTCCGGTGGCTGATCCGCGTGCTTTAAAAACGAAGCGCTCAGGTCTAGATCTCAAATAACGTCACAAATAGGTCTCCTTGAGGTTAATAGCACCTCGGAGTTTAGCCATCCGGGTGCTAGGTAGAGTCAGCTGGAGGGGTAGGGCAGACCGCTGGACCGGGATCTCCCGCTGTACATTCCAGTGCCATCACACCCTTCACCTTCCAATCACTATTCCTTCGGGAAAGTTGAGTGGCGAATTTACGCCTTACTTTAGGCAACGATGAGTAGAGGTGCGAATCAGAGCCTAATACCATAGTGCTCGTATCCCGCAATGGTTTGTCACGAGCAAGAATCGATACTCAAGAATCCTTCTGAGTGGTTTTGGTCAGGAAAGGTCTAACTATGTGCCGAGCTGAAAGTGGCTTACCGCAGGGATCTTGGTTTCGCAGGGTGGCTGCTGCACGAACTGTGCTCGGGCTATAAGTGTTGGTATGAACTCCTTCGAGTCTCTATCCTAATCGCCTAAACAATTGACGCAGCCACACTAATCCATATTGCCACTCGCTACCTTGCTAGTATGCCACGAGAAAACTTGCCGTATTTGTACTTCCAGCATGGCGATAAAGGGGTCTACCCCCGTACGGGAGCACACGCGCTACAATGATGCTGAGCGCGAGCGCAACAAGCGCGAGATCATCGAGTACTTCGAGAAACAGCATGCGAAGCTGAATATTGTCAAGACGACTACCAGTCCAGCTGGCCAGGTCATCGACTAGACCCCTATTGAGTCTCAGGGTGCTATTGCGTCGCCGCTCCCAAAGGCCCCGATCGCCCTATATTTCCAGATGATTGCGAGTACAGAGGCTTCAGCGACGACCCCATCCTTCCAGACCTGGAATGCGAAGGCGCTGAACTAGGCCCAGAAGGCACCGTCCCAATTCCACGAATGGACCTCTCAAAAATCACCGGCGATAAAACCCTCACAAAGTTTCTTTCCAAGGCCCTGCCAAATCCTCGCGAGCAGTCCCTCGCCGAACTCGAAGCTGGAGTTCCCACGCCTGCGCCTGGTAACGCCAACCACACGTACTCCAATATATACCAATACTTAAAATGCTACGGAGGTCAAGGCCAATATAGCTGCTTCGATCCGGCCGTGGAAGATTCACATAGTGAGTCTCTAATCCAAACCGGTCTTCTCAACGAGTAAGGAAAGGCCATGCAGGCCATCGAGGTAGGCTGGCGAGTCCTCCCTCACCTCTACGGCGACTCACAGCCTCACCCCTTCACATTTTTCCGTACTGCCGGCAAGGACACTGGCCCTAAGATTGGTGGATACAATCAGGACACAGGCGACTGGCACCAGGTCGACAGCACCATACTCCCCAAATCCAGATTTGCTCCCCTGAGCGTACCAGGCGATCCTAACGGACAGCGCAGGATCCAGATCGCCACGCAGCTCTACCAGGGTAACTGGTGGATCTGGTGTCAAGGCCGCTGGATCGGGTACTACTCAGCAAGCCTGTTCCAGGCCGCTGCGCCTGACTCTAGGGACACCCTGGCCAGCTACGCCGACAAGATCGGCTACTGGAGCGAAATTGCGGACGACGCGTCAATCAAAACACCCACCACGACGGACATGGGTAGCGGCCAGTTTCCGGAGCGCGCGTGGCCGTGGAGCGTGTATATGCATAATCTAGCGTACAGTCCGGACGAGACCGGGCTGAAGTCGATTTGGTTTGATGGGGGCAAGAGGACTTGGGCGACGAACCCGGATTGGTATCGCATTGTGCCACACTATGCGGTCGATACTACCTGGGGCCCTTTTGTGTGGCTTGGAGGGCCAGGGTCTGGGTGAGAGAGCAGAACGTGCTTCTCATAGTTTGAGGTTCTGTCTGTCCCGGGGGTCTCGCGCTGTATCGCAGATCTTAGCAAGAGAACTATGTCCGTCGCAAATGCAGCGTAAGTATTACACGATATGTACTAGATTATTATGTCAGGTGTCGTTCTTACCCAACTGACATGGTATCTGAGTATCAGAGCTTGGATTGTATGGGGATTCGCCGAATGCAAAGCTCGGCCGGAAAGTGGTGCCATCCGCGAAGTGGTAAAATAGTTTGAGCATGGTATCTACGTATGGGCCGTTTCGCAAATGGACCGGAATAGGCGTGGTTTCTCCTAGGAGGGAAGGGGAAATACTTCGTTGAGAGCGCGTTTTGGGGTTCGTGTCGTCGCTTGAAGCAAAACAGCGTCGGGGTCGAAGGTGGCCGAACCAAGTGGCGCCTTGCCCGAAGCGGCAGTCTCAAAATCGGATGACGTAATAATTCACTTGTTCTAGTAGGAGACCAAAGTTTCTAACCAATGTACGGAGGCCAAGCGCAAAAGTGTTCAGACTGTCAAAAGCGGCGAGCGCTATGTTTAACTAAGTCTAGTTCCCGAACGCCTAAACCGTCGCTAAGGTGGTGGGTGCCCAGACACTAACTGCGCAAATACCAGGGTAAACATGCACTTGCTAACCTGCGCGCGTATACATCTACAAGGGGACTAGCAATACATATATACCTGGCCACGTTCGTCCCAATTACTCTCCTGGGACTTTCTTACACTCGCAAGCCAAGCCTTTTCGCTCCCTGCGCAACTTTCCCTTTCCCTCAGCTGGCTAACCCCCCGGCGCGGCTCACGAACGATGCGCCTCCCAATGCTCCTCCCCCTCCTAGCCAGCGCACTTGCTACCCTCGCCGCCCCAGCACCAAAGGCCGGCGAAGTACCACCAAGTATTCAAGCCTACATAGACCTGGGAATCGACCCTCACGGCCCCATCCCAGGGGACTACGACCACCACTCCGGGAACGGGACCTACCATTTCTCCGCCAGAAGTAAAGCCGAATCATGGGTCCTCGCCCAACTCGATCTGCGTGCGGACTTGAAACGAGATGTAGGCCTAACCCTTCCATCAACTACACAATAGGATTACGAGTCTAGACATGCTAGCCCCTCGAAACAGCTCCCCCAACCGCACGGCTACGCAAACATCGGCATCGGGATCTCCCGCGGCCCGTGGTGCACCCAAGGCGGTCTCTGGGTCGACAACGTCCAATATAACTGGGAAAACGTCGGCCCGTATATGTTCTCCGTCGGGATCAGCTACCGCGGTCTGTATGACTACGAGCAGTTAGATTTCTCAGAGGGAGGGACGGGTAACTTGTGTGGGCAGTATGTTTATTCTGCTGCGCAGGGGATGCCCGTTGGGTGTTGGAATAGCCAGGAGGTGGGGTGTTTTAGGCTATGGAGGCCGGGTGTGGATTAGGAGCTAATCGGCTGTGTCACCCTGCTAGGGGTAGGGTTTTTTTGGTGAAACTGGAGCTTAAAATAGGAGGAGTATCTATGTACTTACTGTTGTGGTGCATTGTTTTTCGTGTCTAATGACTGGACGACGGAGTTTAAAGCGATAATTATGGGAATGCCCTACTTGCGGTGATAGTTTCGCGACGGCAGTGGCGCCGCTAACTATGATAACCTAAAGCCCCGGATGTGCGTGTGCGGTCCCAGTCAAAATTCAGGGCTCTTCCCGAATGATACTAACTTCTGGTATTAGTTGTTAATGGGCCCTATGTCCGAAAGCCGAAAAGTGGAGCCCAGTGTGAGAAACGGGCGGGGCGGCCTGATTTGCCCACCTGGTCCGGTCTGCTCGGCCACGCTCGGCGGACACGCTCGGTGGCCCGGACAGGCCCGGCCCGTTTGCAAAAAGCCTGGGCTGGTCTGGGCGGTCTGATAGGCCGTTAGTTAACCACGTCCCCCGTCGTTCACACCAAACGCAGCAACCACAGGCGGACAATGCCTCCCATAAGCAGTAATAACCACTCCTCTAAGCTATAATGTACACACATACAACCCATGATATTAGCCAGCGCTTCTAGACATGAGACAATTTGACGTTACATGACCCCCAAAAGGGTAAAGTGCAATCATCTCGACTGGCTTGGCGTCAAACCGGGCCCGCAGATGGTAGCCCGGCCTTGCTGTGGCCCGCCTGGTATAAATTGGGTTGGCCCGGCTGTGTTTTTTCTGGTCTGGACGGTGCGAGCCATGCTTCAAGCCGGCCCGGCCCGTTCCTCGCACCGTTGGAGCCCGTGTACCATGGCTATATCGAGGCTCGGGGATCTACGCCGTCGTGATAGGAAGGACAACGCAATTTTTAATGACTCGTACTCTGCTTCCCCGTACTTGCGCTGGATCCTTAAAATGCCTGCAATATGAGACAGGCATACAAGCGCCAAACTCTGCCCTTTCTCGTATGTGTCTGACGCTCGTTGATACCAGTACAGTGCGTCATCATGCTGGGACAGGACACGATAATAATCTAAAAGTAATTTGCAGTCAAGTCCATTAACCGGAATCGAGGCGCCGGAACTCCTGAATATTGTTTCTTTGGCCCAGAATGCACAAAAAAAAATGTGTAGCTGGATCCGGCTTTTAAAGGTGTGCGGGTAATGGAGAAGATAGAAGATCACGTTGCGCGCAAGCAATTGATGAGAAACAGTAAGGACGGTGAGGATGATTCTGAGTTGGTTGAGGCTAGCTACAGGCACGACGAAAGAAAAACTTTTGTTTTGGCAGTCAGCTGACAGCTGAGTCAGTGCCTGTGCTGCACAGGCGCCGACTTATCATAATATCAACTTTATTTTCCAACAGCGGGTCCATTGGTGAATCGGCAGTTTTCGCGAATTAATGTCAGATTATGTGGGGATTTTGTGGGTGGTATGGTCGATTTAGAAATCCATACCATTCACAAATTGCTATGTTCAATTCCCAAAAAGGCCGTTTAATTCATGAAAAGCGCTGATCCATCAGTGGACCCGCACATTCATATTATAATACCTAGTGGATATGGGCAAGTATCCAGATGGCCAATATAAGTGAATTCTTCATATTAAGGACCACTTCAGTCGATACAGTGTATTTTGACCTCTAAAGAACAAGCAGTCTGCTGAGGTTGCGGATGAGATGGCAGCTTGGATTAGCGATGTTGGTGACCCTATTATTCTACAATGTGATAACGGTAGTGAGTTTAAAGGTATCTTACTCTTATTACATCAGAAGCATGGAATTCGGGTTATCAATGGCCGCCCTCACCATCCTCAGTCGCAGGGAATGGTTGAGCAAGTAAATGACACTTTAAAACAAAAACTAAGAGCCTGGTCTGTGGAAACTGGTAATAAGGGTTCTGTTAAGGGTTTACCAAGTGTCGCCAAAGCTATGAACACTTAACATCATAGCAGCCTTCCACGAGGAAAAACTCCATATCACATCTGGTTTGGGCAAGCACCTCGATGGGGGGCATATGTACCTCACGCTATTGCTAAACATGCAGTTATGGAAAACATTATAGAGGAACAAAGCGAAATTGTTTTACCTCGAGATCCATTAGAAAATGCTTTAGACACTATTGAGGGTCGAAATGCAGTTCTAGACCCTAATATCGATCCTTATCTCCAACAGCTTACCAACTCTCAACTTACTCTAACTCCATTAGAGTTGCAGGTTCAGGCGCACAATACAAAAATCACAGCCAACATGGTTCTTTGAAACAATGGGCTGCAGCCTGAGAGGTTTGAATCAGGCGACATTATTACCTTGTGCATTCCCGCCTCCAATCGATCAGCAACTAATGACACTCGTATGGAATGTCGTATTATTAAGCATGTGCATCAAAATCGCTATCAGCTTCAATGCTGACATGGAATTCTCAGTAGCCATTACCCGGTGACTGAAATGAACAGGGTAGATCGAATTACCAGCCTGAAAATTGAAGAACAAATTGGCAACATTACTTCCAAGGTAACGTTGCGTGCTGCAACAATTTTGGACTCTGGTCGGCCAAAAGATTCATTCTCTTGCAACTGTAAAGGCGTTTGCAAGTTGCCTTGTCGATGCATCAAAAAGACGCAAAAATGCAGCTCCCATTGTCATACCGATGATTGCGATTGCAGAAACAAAACTCCTTCTCAGTCGGTCATAGTCAAACGCAAATGGGGGTTTACACTAACCTCTCACCCTGCAACTCGAACACGACACGGAACCCACCAGGCCCAGGAGGAGTTGGAATGGGAACTCCAAGGCCAAGGCGATGCCAACGAGGCTGTTGGACTGGAGGACAAAGAGGATCAGGAGGACGAGGAAGATCAAGAGGACGAGGAGAATCAGGGCTATGGTAGCACTATTGTTTTACGCAGCTGAATTTTTCGCGTTGTGTTTCCTTTACGGCCCGGACGCGATTTTACGAAATGTAGCTACTTCATGAATTAAATGCTTTATTGACCAACCTTCGAACTTGACACCCGGGCTAGTACAGATCGCGTGGCCAAATCGTCCGCTTTCAACTATCCGTCTGGCAGTGATGATTTCTCCTCACCACCACCCGGAAATGCTTCATCAGGCTTGAAATCCTCCAGGTTATCCACATTATCAACGGCCGGGAGCCAGCGATCATTTTTCGGGAATTGGAACCCATTCTTGGCGCATTGCATGAGCCGACTAGTGTCAGCGAGCTTGGTAGTGGTAATATTCCCCTGCCATCAACCAAGCCAGGCATTTGTAGGTGCTCTGCAATGCGAAGATAACTTGGAGGACGGCGTCTTGAGCAATCTGCGTGATGACAGATAAGTGTCTCGGCAATCGAGGAAGTTAGCCTGAATGGACTGAGAATCTCTCGCATCGATCCAGAATATGGACGAAAAGAAATCCTTATGCAAATGTGCAAATCGCAAAGCGACTTGAGACTTTCTAATACCGCCCATCCCGTGAATCGACACGATCACCCTTTTGTGCGACTGCTCGTTGTCATCGCCTATGGGGAGCTTGTGAAGCTCGCGCAAAATGTCCTCCCTTCCGGTTAAAAGCGTACTAGGAATCCCCAACTTTGGCATCATGTTATAGTCAGGTTTTATAGGGGTTTGGTCAAGATCTACCAGAGGCACACAATTCATGCATCAGCCTTGGACAAAGCGCAAACGGCATTAGTAAATAGAACGAGAACATATAGTAGGCTGTTTGGTACTACCTACTTTGTCTCTCGTCAAAATCCCTCCACTTTCCTTCAACTACCGCCGGTGCACCGTCGAGAATCCTGCAGATCCCATCTGACACTTTTCTGTACCCTCGGTCTTCAGGAGAAATAAATTTGACCATCCTACTATGGTCACCGCCGATGTGGATGGACTCGACGTTCACGGACCCAGGAAGCACAGCAGAGCCGTGAGGGACGATCTAATGATAACTTAGATGATCTGGACAACGGCCTGGTAGCTGATGTGTAGCCTACCCACTTTGCCACAAACGGCATGATTCTAGTTTTCTGCGTTTCATAGAAATATATTGTCTGAAACTCTCCACTGATAGACAAGTACTGCTGGTTCTGTTGTTGGAGCCATTGAGAATGCTCTTTCAGATTCTCGAGAACCTTGGTGTTGGTGTCCTTGCACAAAGATAGGATGTTGACAACAAGTTTCAACGCACCAACCCCTTTGGCGCCTTGTTGCGGTGTTCCCATGAACAGGATGCCTGCTGTCGATAGCTTGACAGACCGGTATTCCGGAAGGTGGTGCGGGGCAGTCAACGTTGAGTGGATGAGGGCCTTGTCAGACTCATTAGTACCTCTCTGTTGCCTGTCGCGCTGTGGAGGGACTTACGCTCTTCAGGACAATACCACCCAGACTGTGTGCGATAAAGATAATAGGTCGACGCATTGTCTGTGGCACAGCACAATTAATTAGACTAGATTGAGGAGATGATTGAGTGACCTCGAAGCATATACATTTGTTCTCTGCCTTTCGCTAACCACCGTGGCAACTAGAGCGGCTGCGTGATTCTGAATAGTCTGTCGCGAAACGGCTTTATCAGAGCTCCGTGTCAACGAGTCGTATCCATAGGAATATATTCGTGTATTTGGAAAGTCGCCTGGGAGAAGGTCTCGAATCCAGAAGACGCCATTCTCTGCAGCCCACGACTCCTTGTAGTGTCCGTCAAGGCCATGGATTGCAATGATACTGCGGCATGCCGGTTAGCTGGGCCGAAAAAGAGGGCTTCTACAAACCTACTCGACGATAGGATTCTCGCCTTCAGCAACGCACGACAGGCCGTCCAAGTTCGGTTCCTTTGCCTTAGGCCGTATCTTGCTCGTCCCTTGGCCACCTATCAAAGGAGATGTGGATACGGGCGGAGTCTCTGTCATCGCGGACACCCGCAACTACAACTAGGCGATTAGCTGTCAGCCGTAGTAACGATTACCGGTGCAGAGGGTATCGGTTCGCAATCTGGCCAGGTGGGGTAGTCTGTCAAAGTATAACTCGACAAGGCTCGGCACACGAAGTGTGCTAAGGGCAGATAGGGACCGACAAGTGTCACAAAGGTCGTTCCTGATAGCCTACGCAGGTAGAATATGGGTCTGAGAATATTAGGCAATTGAGTCGAGCACGGGGCTTATCTCTCTAGGGAATGGCTAGGTTAAATACATGAGCTTCCTGCCACGAGGTTACATAGCTGACTGCCCCAGCGCGTAGTGGTTGCAACGCGCGACTCCTTAGTGGTTAGCACAGCTGGCCTCGAGGCGTAGCGAACGGGACGTGCGCTGTGGCTTGGTGCATGCCGTGCGCGGCTTGCCAGTGGCTCGCTTGATTCTCATTCGGGAACCTCCTGGTGGAGAGGGAGAAAGGAAGTATCTGATGAGGTGGATATCCCAGTCTTGTTAACCGCCGAATATCCGTTATGCTGTGCAGCCCCTGTTTCAGGCCGGCCCACCAGCGCCAAGAGTAGTTGGCTGATTTTTGGAGAAGTCGGGGCTGAGACATGTAGCCTGAAATGTAACATCATTGCGCAGGGCGCTTCTCGGATTAGACCTATCGGTAACCTCCGTGTTGGAGAATTACTCCACAAATGTATCGTATTCACCTGATTTAGTGACGGAACACTGGAAGACGAAGCCACGTTGGCTTCAAAAGATGAGGCGAAGATCAACTGATAGTAAGCGAATGACCTTTTTCGCAGAAGCTCCTGAGTCGCTTAGTCATAAATCGGTCATCGCCACATCAGACCGACTGTGCTGGACTTTCATTTAAATGAAAGACTAGCAGCGGAAATTAATTATACTCCAAAGCTAAGAGAAGGGTGGGATTTGGCCATGGGGGTAAATTTCGCTCAAGTCACGTAGTCCTCAAAAATTCGCAGCTAGTAAATGATAATCACGTCATTACCGAACTGGTTAACTAGATAGTTAGCTGCAACATGCACAGATTGCCGAAAAGGTGTGGGGTATTGAACTAAACATAAATTAGCTTCTTCAATTTAGCCAAGCAAAACAGGAAGCCTCACGGTGCGGCACTTAGCTCAGACGACCTAATCAATCATGGCAAAGTCGTCATCCCCTAGCTGTTAACGTTAAGTATAGCACAAATTCGCTTGTGCTCCAGGCAAGTGAATTCCCGCAGTTGAATCTACAGTTTGGTACTATAAAAATGCCCTCCATTTGAGCTTGACCTAAGTTCGCTATCTTACGTGCTAGGTAGACTCAATACCCGGGCTTAGCGCCACCCATGGGCTTCGCCCAAAAAATACATGGATACATTAAATCGCGCTTCCAATTACGATACATAAATTTATCTCACTATTATCGTCTCCCGCTAGGCTCTCTGACCTAGAATTTAGGGTTTCTGGTATTGTGAGGCGTCTGCATGGGCATTGGGCTGATCAGGTGGGCTGTTTTCGCCTTGATGGGGGAGGTCGATTCTCTTAGTTTAGGGTTGTATTGACTTCTCCTACGGTCTTATCTTGCAAAGAATCAACTTTTTTTTCGCTTTTTAGATGCTTTGGATTGCTTTTTTCCTGGTGTAATAGTAGCTGCTCCTTCTATTGTTGTAGAATGGACCTGTTTGCAAAAGCAATGGCTATTGCCTTATCTATTTTTGCTTGAATTTGTACTACTGCCTGCTAGTCTTCAGATTCTTAACCTATTAATACTAGTTCTGCTTTTAGAAAGCATTTTGAAGCTGTTTCACATTTATAAAGATCTGGAATTCAAGTAAAATGTAAGGACAAGGCAGTGTAGATAGTCTGGAGAAAGTTGAGAAGGCTCTACACCCAGATTAAAGGGGATTAGGCCTGCCTTTTGGTATCCTGACCTTACATTCTTGATAATCATTAATTAAGGGCATATTTCAGTACAGATCTTCATAAATTTAGCCTTAAAAACTCAATGCTCGCTTTGTAGCAAAACCAGTGTTTGATTGAGAAGAATAGACATATCTATAGGCTATATGAGATGAGAGGTAGTAACTTAAGGGCTAGATTAGACTTATTAAGGCCTGCTATTCAACAAGGTTAAGAGCTTGTTGAGCGGTATAGGCGTTGTGTCGATTGGCAGTTCTGTCTCGACGATATCTGAGGGTTCAGCGATAAACCTTCCACTCTTTCACAGCCTTACGAAAAGAGATGAATCTGCTTCTTCAAGAGTGCAGGTAAGCCTATTTCCTTGATCCATGATGCTTGATTTATTAACTTTTAGGGTATTACGATTTTTATGAAGCTACGATGTAGAATGCTGCAAAAACACGGCATATCCCATGGGTGGCGCTAAGCCCGGGTACTCAGTCTAACTCGAGAGCAATATACTCAACAGAAGAGATACATCAACCACCCTCCCCAAACAGATAAACACTTCAGAATCCTAATTAAACGATGAGCTCATCCCGCCAGCCGCGCTACGAACAGTGTCCCTATTGTGACGGGTGGCTAGAAGTTACCTACTGTAACCTTTGTGGGTGGCGGTGGCCTGATATCCCTCCTAAAGGCCAGAGGAAATCATCCCACCGCCATCCCATATGCCTCAACCCTAGGGACAATTCTGATTCTGGCATCGGCTCAGGGTATGAGTGTCCGCTAGCAAACCCTCCACGGCGGCAACGAGCCCACACTGAAAGCTCTGGTAGCCAACCGCGTTCTCGTCGCTATAGGGAACCTGCAGAACTAACCCTATGGGGCAAGAGAGCAGACGCAGCCGTGGTCGTCGTTCCTCAGTGGCTTGGCGAGATACACGCGATCGCCCACAGCGAGGCAATGGTCCTCCCATAATTACCCTTAGTGGAGCGGAGAGCAGCCGCTCGTCCAAGCCTCACAATGGCCTACTTTTAGTTAGCATGAGCCAAGAAAAAGTATACAATGGCTGGCCCAGGTCTCGAAATGCTCCTGCCCCAGGCGGTGTGGGTCAGCAGAATCATATCAATCGCCAGTCCGGGCCGAGAAGTAGCGCGCCAGCAACACAAGGCATTTAGGTAGTAGGTCATAGTAAGCAATCCTCTCGATCTGGCGGCAGCTCTTCACAGCCGCAGAGGCAACGAGCCACCAACCACGACGGAACTCAGATCTCCCAGTCAGTGAACACCAGCCAACGCCCTCCTACTATCAACAGCAGTAACGCCAATCCCTATCTTGGCAGCCCCAGTACCCGCACCCAAGGCAACCAAGTCCAACAAATCCCACAATTCCATAACCGACAACCTTACACCTACCCGTATCCCAAGCGCAAAGAACCCACAACTTGGCGCCCTATTTCCGAGCTTCAACACGGCGCGCAACGCTAGGGCCTACTCCCTAACCCCAACTACCGACGGCTCGCAAGTGAGCGCTGTGTCTGAGACATGGTTGTCGAGATTGTATGCTGGTCAGGTGGATGACGGGAGGAGTCAGTTAACGACTAGGCCAGGGGTGCCGGAGAATCCGGATATAAATGCGCCGTACCGTTAGTTGGACGGCTGGCGGGAGCTTAGAGCCAGGGAGGTGTTGAACTAGTATCCTTTATCTTTCTATCACTCTAATTTCTCCCCTTTTTCCTTATTATGGAAGAGATATTAGAACTACTCGAAATGGAATACATCGAGCTCCCCGATGGGTCAAGAAGAAGATCGATTGTCAAACAAGCAACACGGTAAACTGCACTGAAGGTTTTTCATCGATATGACGTCATGACAATCTTCTGTTCTCCTCTATTGTCTTCTAAATTTTTCCTTATTCTAGAATTTGAGCAGGCAGGAATGTACCATATCTCAACGCATAAGCTGATTGAACCAAGCAACATTGCACACATCGAGGAGCTCGATAGCTGCTGCCGATAGGATGTTATTCAAGTGATCATGGGTTTTCTCTTTTCTCCTTATTCCCCCGCTCTTCGCTCTACCCTTCTAGAAATTTCAAGCGATTCACGACACTTTGCCTCTGCAAATGCCTACGCTAGTGAACAGGGAAGCATTTTTCTGGGACAAGGTGAGTTTTTTTTCCGGTTATGTAGATAACTAGTCAAGTACGTTTTATACTTCAGAAAGGTATACAAAGGAGCGTTAGCTTATTTTCGTACCCAGGATGATGGCAAAGGAAAGGCAGGGCCTGACTGAGTATCCGAAATACACCTGATGAGATCTGGTCGGAATATAAGAGGCCTGCTCCTCCGCCCGCTATCACCACAGGTAAAAGGATATCTCAGCAAAACACAACCACAAGACAAAAGAAAAGCCGTCAGCTACCAGGTAATATCAATTTAACACCCTTTCGCCCACACCACCACCAAAACCACCCACTCACATAACAATCAAACTCTCTGCCCTCCCCCCTTTCCCAATCCCAAACTCAACCAAACACCTCCTCAACACTTCCAATGTCTTCCTCTCCTCCTCCATCTCCTCCCTCTCCGCTCTCTTCTCCTCCTTCCTCTCCCACCTCTCCCCCTCTCCAACCATAGTCTTCACCCCCCACCCCGACACTGCCTTTCTCCCCCGGGCAATCTCCACCAGCTTCGGATTCGGAGACAGCAAACCCCCAACCGATTCTTGGTCCTCCAACGTCCTCCTCCCCCTTTCCCACCAGCCAAACTCCCACTCGCCCTCCTAACCCTCGGCTGCCGTCGGACTCCGTAATCCCCACCCAACACACCCCCATCCATCGGCTCGTTCACAACAGCAATGATACTCATTCTCTCCATCTCCTCGCTCCCCCTCCCCTCCCAATCCTCAGCAGGCAACGCGCCCGAGCTGACTAACCTACTCCTCCCCCTACCATATCTACCCACCGGCTCGGAGACACCCACGCACCCCCAAACTTCAGGGGTCTCGTCTTCTTGCGCCATCCTCCCCCTCCCCAGCGAGAAACGTTTTGACCCCCTCTTCGAGACCCGTTTCTCGAGGGAGGCGCGCTTCTCCGCCTGACTAACCCGTTTCTCACCCCTCCCACGCGCAACATCACCATCACCACGCCTCTCCGCAAACCTACTACTCCGATTCCCCCTCAGCGGATGCGGATGCGTCGGGCTCCCAGAATCCGGCCGGCGTTTCCGGATCTTCCGCAGACTCACCGGCACCACGTCCTCCTTCCGCACAGCCAAAGGCTGTGATGCGAGTGGTGGTTGCGGGACGGAGGCTGCGCGCGCGCGTTGGAGACGTTTTGGGTGTTTAGCTGGGATAGGAGGGGCGAGTGCGGGGCGGGAGGGGTGGATGTCTCCGACTATTTCGGCGAGGGTGAGGTCGTCGAGTGATAGATCTATGGGGAACCTCTTTGGTGGGTTTTTGGGTAGTGAGTGGGGGCCTGGGGGGTGGGTGTGGCTGGTGGTGGTGCGGAGGGGTGCGGTGGATAGTCCTCTTCCCTGGTGGGTGGGGGATGAAGACCAGTATGTAGCGTAGAGGGAGAGGAGGGAGTCGCGCACCGGATCTAGTTCTGTGGCTGGGTTGGTAGAAGAGTGGGGGCTTGTGACGATATGCGGGGAGAAGAAATCCGGGCTCGTCATCAGCCCTCCCCCTTGCTTCCTCTTGACTGCCGGTGGCGGAGATGGAGTTCCCTCGACTGGCCGACTATACACACTAGAAGTAGTAACGGTCTAGTGAGCGGCACCCATCTACCGAGCGACATTCTATCTACAAAGCGCTCGGAAGCCCAAGAACAATACAACAGCTTATATCACTATCTACATCGGTCCCCTCAGTCCCATAGGACTCTTCATCGCTGGTGGGCTCTGGGGAGGGTGTTTTGGCTCGCTTTCGAGCACGAGTGACCCGTGCTGTGCGTTTAGGAGGGGGAGGCACCACAGGAGCAAGTTCCTTGTCAATAGCCCCAATCGTAATCCCTCCGTTCCCAATGATCCTCTTTTGCTTCCTAGTAGCCTTCTGCATCTTCTGTTGGTTATGCGCTCGCATATCGTCATTATCGAAGGAAAGTATGGCGCGATCTGCAAATGCTGTAGAGGCCACTTTGCAGATTTTTCCGGATATGAGTTCAAGCTCTGAACTCTGCTTTTCGAGACCCTTTAGCAAGACTTTAGAGGCTGCAATTGCTTCCATAAGCATCTTTGGGTTGTGAGGCGTTGGATAGATGGCCATTGGAGCTGGACGAGGTGGGGTGGTAACAAGAATTGGAAGCTTTTGGATAACAAAAACAGGATTAAACGGAACCAAACCTGCTTTTCGAAAGCCAGAGCGAATGTTAACCTCAGTAAGGGCTTTAGGACGTGATATGCAATAGATGTCCATAAAATCCGCTTTTGGAATACGAATATCGCCTAATCTAAGGCATTTGTCTATTTCTCGGCGAAAATAATATTTAAGAGGTACGAATACCAAAAGGTCAAGCGGCTGCGTCATATGCGATGTGTGGGCTGGCAGACACAGTAAGACAATTCGAGCCTCCTGGCAGTAGGAAATGAAGTCAGCTGTAAGATGGCTACCATGTCCATCCTTTTAAAGATAATAAAGAGTGGTATAGTAGAGCCGTCGGCGCTAGCACATTCAATTACTGTAAGAGCCTCATCACGTTCTCCCTCACCCAAATAGTATGTGGACCCTTGTTCTCAATCAATGATGACATATGTCTTTAACATTGCACCAATGCGGAAGCCGGTTTCATCAATATTGTAGATGTTGGAAAGGTTGGGGTGATACTGGTTGATGATATCGCGAAAGACGTTAAACCAAGCTTCAAGATTATCTGGAGTGCATGCTTCATGCCTAAACTGTTCCAAAGGTTTTGCGATAATAGACTGGAGGGTATCATGTCGATCTATGAAGCGGGGAACCCAATTGTGACCTAGAATTCTACTAGACGTGGAGTCGCGGCGACCAGTCTCGGAGCGGGAAAATAAGATGTGTTGAGCCATGCGATTCAGCATATCATGGCGAACAGGAAATCCTTGGGCAGACCAACGATGAATCCTAGCAATGAGAGCCTTCTCTTCCTCTGGAGTGATAATCTGCTGAGCTTTGCGCGCAGTACGACGAGATGGGCGTCCATGAAGACGATGACCAAGAGTGGATGGTGGGACGTTCCAATGTTTAGCGGCTGCAGCAATGGTGCTGAACCTCACAATTTGGACATCACAGACGGCAAGAGCAAGACGATCTTCCTGGTTTGGCTCCGACATAGTTGTTCTTGCTAGAATATTCGTCGCCTATGCAGAGTTTTTAAGGGGGGAACGGGGAGCTTGGCAAGCTTGGCTCGCTTGGTGGGTGGCGCTCGGTAGGCCGGTATGACTTCTACTCGCCGCCAAACTTGGTGGTGCACCATCAGAGTCCTCACTCCCTAAGGGGGGTGGAGAGGGCGGGAGGTGTTTATTGGTCTGCAGCGCGTAGATCGGGTGTTGGTGTTGGGCCTGAGTTTAAGTTGGTGCGGATGTGGGGCTATATCCTACCCCCGCCGCCGTTGTTGTGATCACGGGTGTGGGGAGGAGGAGGTTCCGGATTGTGTATTTCGGCTTGTTCTTTTTCCTCCCGGGACTCGCTCTCACTGGGCTGGCGAGTTCGAATATGTAGTCTATCCTCTCCAACTCCGCCGTCACCGGGCTCGCTGACGATGGATACGACGATGTCGAGGAGAGGAGGGCTGGTGTCGCCAATCTGCCTCCTAAGCTTGAGATTGAAGTAGGACCTAAATTTGGCGCGGTAGACCAGCTATGCGAGGGCTGGTGCCGGGAGTAGTATGTCGCTGCGGGATGGATCCGGATCAGACTCGGCTTGCGCTTTACTGAGGGGTTTCTCCTCCCCGGAGAAGGTGGGTTCGGCGGTGGATAAGAGGGTGGAGGTCCCGGCGGCCCACCACTTGCGGGTGAGGAGTTTGACCGAGAATGTCCAGCGATATGGAAGGAGGATTTCTTCTTGTGCACCACCGTCAAAGGAGGAAGCCACATCTCGCTCTCTTCCACCGGAAACGGCGGGAGTGGTTTGTTGAGGATGAGTGGGGAGAAGGGTTGCAGTGTTGTTGCTGAAGGGGCTGGAAGGGAGTGCGTGGCATGTTTTGTCGGTGGTAGTATGGGTTTTGGCTGGGGAACTGGTGTACTGTGGCTTCTTGTGTGGCGGAGTTCGGGGCTCCTATTTGCCACGGTGGGGGAGGAGGTGGTGGTGGTGGCGGGAGGCATGGTGATAGTGACGTTCCGGCCTCGAGATGTGCAGAGAAAGTTGTTACCATGTTCTTAGCTCTGTCCGCCGCTTCTCACACGCACACATCAACGCTAAAAACCGTGTTTCGAGGTAGTTAGATTTCAGTCGTGTAGCCACAGAACTTCCTCCACGTCCATAGAAGAAGAAAAGCCCGCGCGAGAGAGAAACTCCGTACCACACGACAAAGAAAGTGGGGCGAAAAAAATAATTAAATACTTTTCCACCTTCCCTTCGTAACTCCTTAACCTGAGACAGTGAATTTGGCCTCAGTCCATATAGCAGCCCAGCCTCAATACGCCAACTAAATAGGTACCTCTCGTTTGCGAACGCGGCCCACTTTCCCTATAACTAGAGCAGTAATAACGTGAAAGCACTTTATCGGAGGAGAGGTACTCTACACTGCTCTAACGGTTATTAGACAGTAATAGCACCACCAAAACAGAATGAGAAAGCCCGTTTATGCCCTCCCCATCGGCCGGACCCCAGGTGGGACCTGTGATCGCTTTACTAAGGACTCCATTTCTACATTCATGCTGCGAGTCAGGTTGTTACGTAGCCCATGCCCCAAACTGCCAGGCTATTGAGAAGCGGAGAAAGCATGAATGGTGCACTCCACTGACCAAGCCGAGTGACAGATGTCCTCTGAGTGGTTTATGCGCCTGGAAGCTTTGGGGTTCGTATATGCGATACACGTCATGTTTCACGCAGAACGCCGCGATAGTGGTTTGGTTCGGTTGGGTGGCGCATTGATTATGCAACGAACGACAGGGGAAGGGTCTGGAACGTTTCTAGCGAGTTTCCTAAACCAGACGATGCACTAACTAGAATACCCGATGGGGCAGGTGCGCATTATGCACCGGAGAAGGTGAACTACCGCACTCGAACTGGTTTGTCGCGGGTTCGAGTGAAGGAGTGATACCCGGGGACGTGGGTGAAATGGGGAGGCCGAGTGTGGCTGTGCATCCGATGTCCGTTCGGACGCTGAACGGGACCGCGATGAGGTCCCGACGTCCGAGCTTATGCAATGAGGGCACGAGCTAGGTGGGTGCGCCTACGAGATGAATCTCCCAAGAGCCTGAGATTTTGTAAGGTTTTTTAATAATGGAGACGCAGAATGGTAACGCATGGCCTATGCCACCGTTTATCCTAACTAAGCCAAGATACTTAAATAAGTCATGCGTAAGTCGAAATTGGCTTGACGTGGCCAACTCTACCTTAGTTGGCTCCCCCCCTCCCGTCGCCCTTCTAGCCCTAGTGACCGTTATCCGCTGTCTGGAGGATTTCGTACATACATTCGTTCGGCTTAGGCTTGGGAGTATGTCCCAAATCCGATTGACTCCGATTAGTTACGGTCTTTTCGAAGCCTTTTGCGTAAGTCATTCCAAGGCTAGGACCACGACAAGACATTCGTGTCCTGAGCTTGAACAATACTAGCACATTCCCGGGAAATACGCAGGTCAGGAGGACATCCCGTGTTCTATTTAATTGTGGCGTCCGCGATATCACATCTGTTATGAGGTAGCTTAAGGGTATTGCTATTGCGACACCCTAAAAGACTAGAGCAACATCTTTTAATTTGCTAAAGCGACACCGACAGATTTACTAACACCACACCCTCCAGATTTCTCTTCGACAAAGCAAGCAAGGAGAACTAACTACTATCTGGCTGTATGAATCCAGCACGATTCCTTAAGTTATAGGAAGTTGCTTGTGTCATGCCGCTAAACTGAGGCATTAAGGACCATAGAGGAGGTGCTTCACCATTAGATTCCCACAGTCGCTGAACCTCATGTCCAGCAATTCAGTCTTCCTCAGAGTTATATCCACCAACTAAAATACTTTCACCTACCATTTTCCCATTCTCTCTTCACTGTTCATTTCTTTATTTCTACAAATAGATCTAGTAGATCTAGTACTAGTTATTGCAGTCTTCGCAGCACTCTTGATGGCCCTTTTCATGGCCTTAGATGGTTGAGAAGTAGGTGCTGCAGTTTCGAGTGCAGGAGAGTTTTCAGATAGTTTAGCTCTCGTATATTGCCTTCTTCTATTTCTTTTAAATGTTAGCCACTTTAGTTAGTATTTAAATATGAATACCTACTGAAGAGAAGGTTGATTTTATTGTTGCTCCAATTCAAAGCAAGAAGAATCTCGTTGAGTAGAACTTTTGGGTTGTCGATGTACATTAGTAGAGTTAGGTTGTCCATAGGTAATTGCTATAGGTGGATTTCGAATTAGAGGTTCCATTATAAATGGCCGTGTTAACTGTGTAAAATGCCAATATGAGTAGATATGCTCAATCTAAAAAGACTCATCATTAAGTTCGAGTTCCTTCAGACAATGAGTACAGGGTAAACCCATGGAGGACATAAAGAGATGGCTACATTGAGGCTGAAAACTAGGTAAGCAAAGAATTCTCCATTGTTGCAAAACTTTATGGGGAGCAAAGAAAGTAACACGACTAATAATATCAATGAAGAATTCGATCTGTAAGTTGTGACCAGGATGGAGTCTGCTTTCGGCCAATACTGCTTCAAGTTCTATATACTAATTTAAGAGCATACACTCAATATTGTCCAAAACCATCTTAAGATCACCAGTCAAAATCTGAAAATAGCCCTTGAGTACCTTGTGCATACCTTCTACTCAAGATGAAACCCTATGTCCAAAATGCAATGTTTTGTCAATTCAGCATTGGATGAGCTTATACCAATATAGATTCAACCAAGTCTCCTTCACGTATACAAGCAGTGCCGGTTTTGCACTTATATATCCTGCATTCGACTCCATTTGCAAGTATAGTCCGCTACTAATTTCGATGCCATCAGAATTACCCAGTCCTTGATGAACTGGGCTTTTACTTCTTGTTGTGTTGCATCACCACCAAACTCTTTACTTGCTCAGCCCTTAACGTACTCTTGAATATGCCAGGAACAAAGAATTCCACGAACAGTAGAAAATACAAGCCACATTGCGTTAATAGCTGCAAGTTCTTGATCTGTAACTATAACAGAAAGTAGTGGCTGTTGAAGAATATCCTGTAAACATTCAAATGCCCAAATATAGTCTTTCTCTCTTTCTTGAATCATGAAACAGAATATAACGGAAAAGGTAGTGTTTATACAAGTAGTACCAACAATGTTTAAAAGTGGAAGTTTAAAGCGGTTGATTTTGTATGTAGCATCAAGTAAAAGAATATGTAGATAATGTTTAAGAAGCACCAAAGACTAAGGATGCATGAAAAGGACATAAGTAGGTTAAGTATTAGAGTTTTGTTTATAAAAGAAAGTATATCTGATATTTTTCAATTAATCAACCATAACTTCAATAGGAGACCTTGCACCAAGATTGATTAATCGAATCTGCATTTGTAGATAGTAAACGTCTTTGGTTTTTACCTCAAAATCTTGATTACGCAGCGTACTAACTATCTCATGAAGTTTGCACCTTAATGCTGACATACTCTTAACTAAAGCAATTGCATCTGGAGGGAGAGACCGGTGAGTTGGATGTGTAACAGGAGCTAAAGAAGGCTCATGGTTATGGTATCATTTTTTATTGTTAAAGACCATAACCTATTCTTTTGTATTGTAACTAGTACAAAAGGACACTCCATAGCTCATGTGCCAGTAAGACGAGGTTTTGCTGTAGGGTTGACATTCTGTACTTGATATTTGGAGCTTCAATCATATGTAAGATAGGCTTTAGAAACTTGTTCTTTTGTCTTCTTCGTTTATCATTTGATTATTGCATAGTCCTGATAACGCGTGTGTTGATTGGCATGCTTAAGAATGGCCTCAAGCAATAGAAAGATGCCTTCGGCAGGCAGTAGCATCGACATCTTGAGCTCCGGATGACAGAAAGAACCAAGGCAAATGGACAGATTAACCTCCTGATATAATAGGCGGTGTACATCTCCGATACCGCAGCCGATTTCGGGTGGGTGTTGCTCTAGCAAAAGAAAAGGTGTTGCTCTAGTTTTTTAGGGTGTTGCAATAGCAACATCTTAGCTTAATTGCCATCATTTCCAGATGGGAGAAGTATGTATCTGCACCATGCTTGCTCCTCTCTCCACAAGATAGACACAATCCAAGAATCTCACAGCTTTGATTCCCACGACTTCGGGCAGCTCGTGAAAGACGAACTATTGTTTTATCCTATATTTGAACTCACACTGATCAGTATAATAATTAGTCTACTTGGTATTCCTGTGAAATGAATAGAGCTTTGTGGTACACGGGGTATGCTAAAGGGTTTGGGGCCATAATACTACATATTTCCATACACCCCGTTGGTGATTCCAAGGACGTGTGCCTTTTAAATGCTGGAGCGGACAAAGTTTGAATTAGGGGTGGGCGAAACCCGCTATTTAAGCACTACAGAAACGACACCACGTTACATCAAGACGGATTCCAACACTAAACAGCGCCTAAAACGAGTTTATTTGTAAAAGCAATCAGGAGGTTGAGGCGCTTACCTTTGGATGCCGTTGCATGAGACGTAAACCCCGCATGGACAGCCCATAGGATACCACTCACGTTAGTGCGCTCTGTCAGCCTATCCCTTTCCTCCCCGTTACGTTCATCCGCCTTTCTGTAGTTTCAAGTTTTCGAGCCGTGATAGGTGCAGTCATACCATGAGCAGTTAGAGCCTAACTAAAACTCGGGTAGTTGAGCTATTACTTCCTTCTATTGCTACGATCGACGTATAACACTCTAAGAGCTTATTTATGAAACTGGCTTGAAATCAACTAGACAAATCAACCAACGTCCCTTCCAATTCACCAATGTCTCAAATCAACCAATCTGAACCAGTCCATAACCACTCCCAGCCATGGATGATAGGATCCAACTAGAGTAGTTCTTGATCTCCCATTTCTACTCCTCCTGGTCCCGATTACCACTCAATCCCTCAGACCCTCCTCCGCTACCACCACCTCTCAAACTCTCTCCGCTGCTCGTAGCTCCACTGCCTCGCCGCTGCTGCCCACCACTACTACAGCCTCCTCCTCCTACTCTCGCGTTCCTGGCTGCAGATTGCAGCCAGAGGAGGACATCCCCCCTAGCTCCAGCCTGCAGAGAAATCAGTCAGCCCTAGTTACCCGAATAACAGAGAGCAAGTGGGTTTGACCGGATGGCCGATGATATAGCCACTCGCCCGGGTAGATTGGACGCGTGAGGTATCAGAGGGTGCTGTGTATATTTTGTGGGGCATGGCGGGTTGATTGGAGGGCTTCGTGTATATAGCAGGAGTAATGATCCAGGTCGTAGGTGGTCTTAGTTGGTTTAGCTAAATGGAGGGGGGTTTTGGTCGAGGAGAGGTGGATGTGCCCTGTCTGTTTCGATGGTGAGAAGGGCATTAGGGGGTTTATATAGTGTCAGACAGCTGTAGTCTTTGTGTTCATTCATAACATAGGTGAGATACTCAGGGCTTTCGAAGCCTAGGCTCGTAGCGTTACGTCATGTGTCAGATATGATGTAGAACAGTTAACAGGGCGGTATCCTGCAAATTGGCGGCGGGATGACGGTAGATTACCTGTTACACAAACTTTGGAATTACGCGTCTTTTTTCGTAATGTTGGGGGACAAAGTCTAGCATATCCTATAAGCTCTGTTGCCCGCCGTTCGCCAACCACGCCGTTGGCGAATGGCGTACGTCATACAGCAATGAAAATAGGGGCTATTAAGAAACCGATTTGACGAACAAGCAAATATTACCCCCACAAACTCATTGGCAATGATGGACTCAGGCAAATTAGAATAATCCACGTCACAAAAGTGACTATTATGGTTTCCTACATAAAATGGCGTAACCATGAGTGGCATAACGACAGCGGTAGCGTCTCTGCGTGTCTCGATGCCATTAGACACATTGACACGGCAAGCGGCTTACGAAATTCACCAATGGAACGTATGGGAACACATGGGGAGTTGGCGAACCGGGTACGCTGTCAAACGGTGTCCATTAGCGAACAGCGTACAACAACTCCTACTGCAGTATCACTGGCCCGTATTGATATGACGGAAGGAAACTGGCGTGTTACCATGCGGTCACGCGTTATCCTGGACATCTCTGCTGCAGTTTCCCGTCTCCGCCGTCGGCATTTACCTAGATCATTTCACCAAACAATACTCACACACCTGCCCACGCGGCCTTTGCGCAAGCAGAACACACTTGCTTACCGAAAACCCCATGCACGCAAAGAAAAACGTCTTAGTTATATTACGTACAGAGACAAAATACAGCCACAACCTCTCCTATAGCCTGCCCCTCATAGCACCTAACAACAAGAAGCCAACAACTCCACCCCTTCCTCCACCTTTCCACTTCCACCAAACTCCTCCCACTAACGATACGGAGCATTAATATCCGGATTCCTCGGTACCCCCGGCCTGGCAGTCAACTCACTCCTCCCATCCTCCTGCCCCGCGTACAACCTTGACAACCCCGTCTCGCTCCCCTCACTGTCTCTAACTCGCGCGGGGTCCGTCGCTGGAGTTAGGGAGAAACCCCGGGTCCGGTTGGTGATTGGAGAGAGGGTGCTGGGTTGGTGATACCTTGAGCTGGGGGCACAGGTGCTTTGGGAGGATTGTTGGATGGTGATATGGGGGATTTGTGAGGGTTGAGTTGGGGCATTGCGGGTGCTGCGGCCGCTGAAGTAGTTTTGATTGTTGTTAGTGTTGTTGGAGGTAGTTGGCGGGCGAATCGTGTTGTTCCTCGAACGCGAGCCCTGAATTACGCTCGGGGTCTGTTGCGCAGAAGAGATTCTCCTCCGAGTTTGTGCTGCGGGTGTCGGTGCTTGAGTAGTGCCTCGTACACCACTTCCAGAGCCGGACGGGCGATTGATTGTTGTTTCTTGAGCCATCCCTCCTAGAGGAGTGGGAGCGTTATACCTAGAAGAACGGGTAGTAACCGTTTCCTGTCCCATAGCCCCCGAAGATCGACCATTCCCAGGCCCAGGTGTGGGGCTCCCTCCACTTCCCGCTAGATGTATCTCCGGCGGGCCCCCGCGAGAACTACGTGAGCCCCCCGCATTGCCACTGCGTAGCCCTTGTGGTAGAGTCAACAGAGCGCAATCAGGGGCCAAATCCACACGCTTCGCCTCCGGAGAATAGAGATACGGATGCTGCTGCTCAGCACATGGCGTCCAGCGTGGAGCACAAGACAAGTAGTACCGCCCGTCCTGTCCGCAATACGGCACCTTATGGTCGCGACTGCCGTTCTGGTCCGGTTCCCATTGCCAGTAGTTATGGCCTAGGTCGCCTCGATATCTGTAGGCTATCATCCCGCCACACGAGGGACATTGTGCCACCTTTACATTGCGTGCGTTATCCCAGCTAGTTGTCCCCGGCGGCCCGCGGCTTAGTTCGCCAGAAGTGGGGGCGATTGGTGAGCGCCGTAGAATAGCGAGAGGGCTGTTGGGTTTTATTATCACGCGCGAACCCTTGGGGTGTTTGACTTGGGGAAGTCCGAGGCTGGCAAAAGACTTCCCGCCTCGTGGGGCACAGCATAGATGCGGATTGGGGACGCCGCATTCGTTGTTGAGACATATCTTATGGGGGAGTCACTATTGCCACACCGGAAAACACTATTGACACACCCCCAAATATACTAATGCCACACTTTCAAATTTACTATCGCCACACCGAACAGAAAATCTTTAATTATTAGAGAAAGACGAAATACATGACGATTTCTAACTAACTCTGGTCCCGCATGAATCCTGCACGGTTTCGAAGATTGTATGCTGTAGTTGCACGTGTAAATCCTTGAAACTCAGGCATAGTAGACCACAAAGGAGGTGCTTCGCCATTAGACTTCTGTAGTCGGTCAAGTTCTCTGGCAGCAATTCGGTCTTCTTCAGAATCATATCCACCACGTAAGAGCTCATTCCGGACTGGCTCCTTTCCCTTACTTTCCTTTCTTTTGGGTAACTTCATCCGAGATTAAGATGAGGCTCCAGTAGCTCAAGATGGTCGTGGTATAACTTTTGGGCCTGATTTAGGCTTTGCTCGAGCAGTTTGCCTTGACGTTGAACTTCTCTTTGACATATCTAGAGACTGGGTTTGCCGCAGAACAAGCTCGAACTGAGATGGATTTTGGCGAGTGGAGCTTTCCGGTTGTTGTCGGTCACTGTTAGTTAGACGTCCATGGGGACATCCACGGGGATGAGTAACTAGAGGATTTCTGATAAGTGGCTCCATAACAGTAGGGCGTGAGACTGTAGCGAAATGCCAGTGGTGGTGCACATGGTGTAACTGGAGAGATTCGTGATGCTCTTCTAAGTCCTTTAACTGATGTGCACAGGGCAATCCCATGGACGACGTAAAGAGCTTACTGCAGGAGGTTCTGAAGGATGTTGAGTATAGTATCCTATATTGATGCAGGATCTTTTGCAGAGCAAATGATGTAACTTGACCCAAGACATCAGCAAGAAAAGGAATTTGAAGATCATGGCCAGGGCGTAACTTAGCAGTAGCCACTGCGGCTTCAAGTTCAATGTATTGATTCAACAACATGCACTCAATCTTATCCAACACCGTCTTTAAATCTCCTGTTGCAACTTGAAGGTAGGACTTCAAAACTGCATGTGCACCTTCCACTCTTAATGTAACCCAATGTCCAAAGTGTGGCATCTCATCAGCCCAGTACCGTACAAGTTTATACCTATACATACTTAACCATGTATCATGTAAATATGTGATTAAAGCTGGATACATATGGTATGTACCTCGCATTCAGTCCCATTCCCGTGTATAGTCTACCTCTGTTGCGCATTGGATAACTGTACGCCATGTCTTCAACAATGATGCTCTAGCATCAATGTTTTCGTCTCCTGGGAACGCCTTTGATCCCCTCGCCTTAACACACTGTTCAACATGCCATATACAGAGAAGAGTACGAACCAAAGGAAACACTGCCCGTATGGCATTCATCAAACTAACTTCACAATCTGTAATCATGATGGATGGTAACATAAAATCCGGCTCCGTAACAAGAGCCTTGAACTGGGTCAGCGCCCATACATAATCTTCTTCAGTCTCTACTCACATAAAGCAAAATGCAGCAAAGAAAGTAGAATTGATGCTTGTACATCCGATAAAGTTAAGTAAAGAGAGTTTAAATCGATTGGTCTTGTAAGTGCAGTCTAGGATCAACGTGTCGGGAAATTGTTTAAGTAAAGCAATAGACTGCGGATGTGCAAAAAATACATGAGTTAAACAATATTGCGTATCCTGCTTATAGAAATAAGTATATGCCGATGCTTTCAACTGGTTAAACATAGCTTCAATTGGGGTACGGGAGCCAAGATTAGTAGAGCGAATCTTTGAGCATGCATTGTAGATATCTTTGGCCACCACTTCTTTTCCTTCTGCTCAAAGAGTACTGGCTATTTCCTTCGGCTTGGACCCAGATGCGGACATCGATTCCACTCGGCCTATATCTACACTACGATGTGCAGGATACGCTGTAGGTGAATATAATGGTTCGTGGTTGTGTATGCTGTGGCAAACAACTAGTTCCCAAACCTCTTCTCATCGTGTGGCTACCAGGGAGAAGGGGCATTCCATTGAACGAGTTCCAGTAAGTCAAACCTTCTTCCCAGGAGTTGGATTTCGTACTCGATATTTGAAACTTCGATCGCATGCTAAATAGGCTTTGAAGATCGTGGATTCTCCAGTTCGCTTTTTTGTATGGGCTTTAACAACTGCATAGCCCTGACCACGTGCATGTTGATTAACAGTGTCGAGTAGGAGTTCGAGTGTTGGGAAGGTGCCTTCTGCAGGAGGTAGGAGCGCCATTGAGATAGAAAAGATGGTTCAAATTTTCGAGAAGCTAATTGGGATGGTCTGGTCTTAAATAAGCGGTGAAAGAACCGATTTCGTACCCGATATCGGTTCGGTGTGGCGATAGTTTTTTTGGGTGTGGCAATAGTGACTCCCATCTTATGGGTACGAGTGCTGCTCGGGTCGCAAACCCAGTCCCAGCAGCCTAAGCTGTCTTGATAGGTGTAGGCTAGCAACCCGTAACATGCGGGGCATTGCACTAGTTTTGCGTCTTGTGGGCTAGTTGATCTATTCATAGCTCGGTCGTGTTTTGGACGTGCTGTGCTGTTTGAGAAGTAGTTGGCGTTCTGGTTCCGTTAAGCTCCTTGTTCTAGTGTGTTGAATGTAGAGGGATAAGCAGATGTCAAGCTCGAAAGAGGGGGGTTTATATAATGCCAACCTAGAAGCGTCCTGTACGTCATTCACTTTCCTCCAACCCAGCGATACCCCTCACCTGGGCGAAATGAAACGAGAAGCTTTGGACGAAACGACAAATGAAGCCTCCCATGGATGAGATGAGATGTGGGCAAAAAGGCCTGGGCGATTTGGACGATCCGTACGCCAAATCCAACTTCTATCCTGACCCCGGGAATCACCTTTTCTAATGGACTTGAGGGAAATATCCTTGATCAAAAACTCAATTTTTCTTCACACTACATACGGCATAACACAGTTACACCCCAAATGGTATCGGAAACTTTTATTTGTAGATGCCTAGATGGCAAGAATTCAAGGGTGAGCGGCGGAAACTCTGGGGAAGTCGAAGGTGAGTTGTTGTGAATAGATACCTGATTCTTTGCCGCCCCTACCCTCCCTGAACTCTAGCCACCGAATAGAGACCGCGTTAAGGTCCATTAGCGCTTAGGGGCGTGAGGACTTGGGGAGGGTTGTTGGGAACTGCTCTGGGTAGCCCGCCGGCTGGGTGGGCCACGAGTGCTGCTACCGCAAATGTAGGACTGGTCGTTGCCATTGCCGATAGTAGGACGGCGTCTACTTCTACTGCCAGACCGCCTATCCCAGTTGCTATTACCCGCCAACTGAGCGTTTTCGGTCGCCGGTCTCTGCCCCAACGTTTGCTGGCGTTGCCCACTACCCTGTCCACTACCCCCAGATCCAGGTAGACGATTAACTTGCGTTTGTTGGACCAACGTTTGTCGGCGCCGCCCGCTAGCTCCAGACCCGGGAAGGGAATTAATTTGAGTCTGTTGACCCATGCCTCCCGGAGGAGGAGCATTCCGAGCCCAATATGCGCGATTGTCCACCGTTTCCTGGCCCATGCCCCCAAAGGCGGCCCGTTTGGATGCCTAGAAGAGTAGCTACCTTCCGACCCACTAAGGGTAATCACAGGCGGGCCGTCAACCTGCCCCGAGCGATCGTGGCTGTCGGTGCTCACTCGCTGCCGGTCGCGTGGTACGAAAACCCTGCTTCTATCGACGAAACCTCTATTCCCGGGAAGTGCAGGAATCGGTTGGCCCGGCTGACTCATTGGGCACGTATAGAACATTTGATCCCCCTGGTCTGCAAAGCCCACACCATGGCGGATACCGTTACCGAGGTAGTCGAACCATGCCCAGCAGCGTCTCGCCTGGTTGTAGTACTGAAGCAGCCATCCTCCGCAGACGGGGCATTGTTCTTGGTATTGGAGTATCCATGGGAAGTCCATAGTTTAGTTAGGTTTCTAGTGAGATGGCCTGCCCTGAGAAGAGATAGTAGACGTTTCTCTTGAGTTGAGTTCTTTGTTCTTGAGTGCAAGGGTAAGAGGCCTGGCTCAAGTAGAAGAGGGGTTTTATAATTGCGGGCCGTAATTTCAGTTGTGAGGATTCACTTACCTCAATAGCAGTGAATTCAGGCCATCCTAAAGATAAGTAATAGTCAGGTCTGCCCTAGTTATCCGTCTCCAACACAAATTCTGTGCACCCGGGTTTTACACGGTCGACAGCGGCTCCTATGAGCTTTAGATGTAAGTCCAATTCGCCAGCATCTTTTATTCTAAGTTGCTGCAGGCCCGATATTTTATTTATTTTATTACTTTCGAGAATAGAGTCCCTGTATTATAGGTGGGGGTGTGATGTCCTTGGCGCATATAATAGCAATTTTATTCACAATTGACTAACCAACAGTCTTAGTTATAATGGGGAATCCTAAGCAGCCTAGAGCTCCTTATATAGATAGAGAATCACCACCTGGGCTACCCATAATCCATGACACATGCACCCCAAACCGCTGTGGTCGGTGACACATAGTAACTTCGTTTGCATGCATCCCATAACGCACACATCACGGCAGACTGCCCCCGTTTACCAGCGAACTCAAACCCAATGGCGGACACACCAGCTGAGCCGTTCTCCATTCGCCTTTCTTAATTCCAAGTAACCCACTGACTTGTTCGTTTCGCGCGAAATTCGAAATTCATTTTTCCCACTCTCCTTCTTCCGCCAAACTAAAATTAAAATTAAAATGAGGCGACTACTATCTCCATGGGGCAAAACATTAGTTTCACAGAAGTCTAGGTATGAGGCGGGGCATTTGATCGCTGATATCCAGTCACATGCTGCATGCTGATACGTTGGGGGGATTATAAGATTATACGACAAATTTAGTAGGACGCCCCTTAAGCCACCACTCTCGGCCTCTGGGCATCCGCTGCGAGTGACATCTGTTCTTGCTATTCAATAGGTACTTCCGCCAAAACCGGCGTGTCCCTCATAGATTCGCCGGTAGCCCTATACACTCTTAACGCATTAGCAATTCCTATTCCACACTATTAAACTACAGGCGCACAGGCAGCACATACTAAAACTTCGAGCTCTAACCAACATTTTAAAATTTCGTATCCTCGGGAAATAGATCCCCGTCTAACCAGGAAGGACCCCACAAAAGTTGCCACCATTTTGAAGTGATGCCTGCACTACACACAAGCCAACCTGCTGCAATCCGGATAAGTATACTTCAAGATGAACGCATGATACTGTTCTTCGCAAAGGCTACACTGGTAACTCCCTTCGACTTTATCCCAGAAATTTTGGTGGAAACAGTTCCTTTGCTTATTGCCACGGCGGTATTTGCGGTCTTCTTGTTCCTCCTGCGTTTTCTCGCCGCGTTTGCGCTGACCATCGTACATCTCGCCTTTTAGCCGATCGTAGGATGCTCGGCCTGCTCTTCGGCTGTGCGAGTTTGACGTTGCATTTTTTTTTCAGTCTTTTTCTGCGATGGTTAGATATTTTTAACCGGGTGCACGAGCTGGAAGTTGACGTGACGCCTGCAGAGGTGGACGGGATAATGTGCAAGCTGTTGTCCCCACGCATGCATCAAGTGCGGGGCTGTAGAATTGTTACACAGGATCTCTTCACACCAATTGGCCAAGTAGACTAACCATCTAGATTATAAACTTTCTCAAGTGTCTCGGTACACACAGGGTAATTCTACCTTCAAATAGCATTCTCGTTTCTGCTCTGGTGGTAGTTAAGTGCAAAGCCAGAAAATATCAGTTTATAAGCACTGCAAGTGCTTAACGATTTTAGTTACACATTGTGGAGGTAGGGGGGTAACTCTTGAATACTATATTGGGGAGCTTAGTTAGTTAAAATCCGTGGCACTAACTTTTTTACCCGCGGCACGAGTGTTTTGGTCGGTAGAAACAGTACTCCGTAGTCGCCTAAAATAAAGGGGAAAAAATAAAAAAAACGATCGCATCACGTGTCACCCCACCCGCCGTCGCGCCGCCGGCACTTCACCGAAGGCCCTACAGCAAGCCACACGACACGATCTGATAAATTCAATCTGTGATAAACCCCCCGGGGTGCCGCAGCCAAAACCGGGGTGAGGTTACGTATTGCATGACATAATCCCACAAATCGAACGAAAAGACGAGGAATTTGCGGGAATTTTCCGGCCATTCTATTGGCTTGATAGGATTAGCCAAATTTTGGGAGTTTTCAACGACTCGCGAGACGCCTCAGTCACAATTTCCAAAAAAAAAAAAAAGGATAAAAAAGAAACAGATTTTAAACCCTCCCATAAATTACTATGTAGCGACCGGTTTATTTACACCCCCCTCAGTTCCCTCTTTTCTCAGGCCGGGAGCGATACATCTAGATTCCCCTTTCCTTTCCCTAACCGAAACTATATTGCCCCCTTTGTTATTCCCTGCCCTTGTGCCTGTATAGCCTAACGATATTCGCACAAAAAAACGAGGTGGAAGACTCGTCAATATCCAGCCGTTAGGAAATACTGGGGAGAGGGGAAATGTCTATATATATAGGAGGAAGAAAGACGGGGTGATGCAAATACATAATGAGGGGTCAGACCGGGACTGAGAAAACAGTTTTGGGACAAAAGAGGCTGGGGTCACTAGACACAAAGTGCGCCGCGGCGGTGGGAAAATTTACAAAACCTCCAATCTGCACCGCCACCAAGAAACCCTAGAATAGAAAAATCAGAGGAAACCAACTCCAAAAAAAGACCACACCTCCTCCCCCATCGTCATCGCCCCTCCCATCTCTTCTCAACCGCTCTCCAAACAACCCCCAACAGCTCCCCCCTCCCAATCCCCTTCCCGACAACCTCATCCATCCCCACACTCCCACACCCCTTAAGCACCTCCTCCCTCCCCTCTCCCGTCAATCCAATAATCGGTACCCCGCTCATCGGCTGCGGCAAGCCCCGAATCTGCCTCGTAGCGTCCACGCCATTCATAAATGGCATCTCTAGATCCATTATCACGACATCAACGGGTTTAGTTGTTGTGGAAGCGGAGATTAAGGAGGCGATGGCGGAGTACCCGTTCTCTGCTTTGCTGATATGCGGGACTGGAAGGAGAGGGCCGGATGCGGAGAGAGATTGGCAGGTTAGTAACCTTGATAGCGTGGATAGAACGACGGGGTTGTCGTCGACGAGAAGGATGTGTAGAGGCGGCTCCTTCGGGTGGTTCGTCACGGTCGAGGTAGACGAGGGACTGCCCATGGTGGCTACAGGGCCGGGAGACGCGTGCCGCTGATGGTGTTCCCCAGGTGGGAGGAAACTCCCACTCGCACCCGCGGCAACAGAAGACGAACTACTCGGCGTCCCGCTGTGACTATGGCCTGACCACGCGTCACTGCTACTCGAGCAGCTTCCATTGCGCGTCATATCCGCGCTTGGAGGACGCCAGTCCATCGACCTCTCCCCCTCCCGGTTCGTCTGGTCCACCGGATTTCCATGCTCCTCCTCCGCGGGCCTCGTGGATGTAGACGGCTCCGTCGAGGTTGCATCGCTTGGGGCGGCTTCCCCACGGACGGTGAAGATGAATGTCGAGCCACGGCCGCGTTCACTCTCGACGCGTAACTCCCCGCCCATGAGCTGGACGAGGTACTTCGAGATATACAACCCCAGTCCGCAGCCACCGTACTTTGCGAAACTGGTCCCAACCGGCTGCGCAAAACGGCGGAAGAGAAGCGCTATCTCAGCAGAGCTAAGCCCACGCCCCGTGTCGTGGACCGAGATACGGTAGGTGAGCTGTTTTCTGTCCTGGTTGTTGTCGGAGGATGAGGATTCCGCGTCATCACCGAGCACCCGGAACCGAACCAACACCTCCCCACCCGCCTCCGTAAACTTCACAGCGTTACTAACCAAATTAACCACCACCTGCGCGAACCGTCCAGGATCTCCCACCACCCTCACCGCGTCGTCTCCAGCCGCATCTACGCGTAACCTAACACCCTTCTTCTGTGCGGGCGCTCCAAACATCTTAATCGCGTCCCCGATCACGGCGACGGGACTGAATCCCACCCGCTCGAGGACTACGCAGCCCTCGGCGAGCTTGCTGAGGGAGAGCACGCTGTCGGCGACGTGGGACATGTGGTTTGCGCAGGCGGCTATGGCGTCGATGGAGAGGGCGTCTTGGTCGAGCTGTCGTCTTATAGATTCTTGCTGGTGTGGGGGGACTCGCAGTTCGGAGGAAAAGGGGGAGGAAGAGGAGGAGGAGGAGGAGGAGGAAGGTGGATTGGTGCTGACGGTTGGGGTGGTGTCGGTTTCGGTGCTGGCACCGGCGTTGGTGGTATCCATGTCAAGCGACTCAGCCGCTGGAGCAGGCGTCTGGAATAAAATCTGTGTCCTCAAGTCTAGGCCTAATTGCAGCAGCTCGAGGTTCCCAAGGATGCCAGACACTGGATTCCGCAGCTCGTGACACAACGTATCGATAAACTGCTCCCTCTGCTTCAGCCTCGTCTCCTCATCCCCCGCCCCACTCTCCCAGACGGAGTGCGGGTGCTGCTCCCCCCTCACGGCCGAGGCAGAAGCGGCACCGGCACCAAGAGCCAACGCCCGCTGCTGCAACGCCGCTATGTGCGCCAATTTCTGGGACGTGGTCGGGAGTGTGGAGTAGGTCTCTGCGGGTTCGACGTGGGTGTGCGTGTTGCAGATCTGTTCAAAGACGGCAGTTTTGTCTGGCGTGAGGAAGTTGCTCAGTCGATAGCCGCAGAGTAGGCTCACGCTCGCGGTCGACAGAAACCGGTTCCAGTGCCCTTCTAGCTCGACGGCTAGGGTGTGCTGGCCCCGTGCGCACAGGACGTCGACGAGTTCACCGTACGCGAGAATCGGCTGCTTATTCCTGCTGGGAGGTGGGTACGAAGGCGGGCGCGAGGAGGGGAGGAGTGTGGGTATGACTTGGCTGAAGAGTTCGTTTATCATGGCGTGGAATTCCGTCTCGACGAGCGTGGAGTCGGGGACGAGTTTCGAAAGGATCTTATCCGCGTCCATCAGGAGGAGAGTTCGCTCGCCATTCCGGTACGCGATCCCAACTTGTGCGAAGATCGAGTTGTCCAAGTTCCTCTCCGCAAGCGTGCGAACGTCGGGCGTGTACCCCGCACGCACGAACAGCGACGCGAGGAAAGCCGTCGTCGAACTCCTCGCCAGGACAACAGCGCCGAGGTGTCCGGCATGTCGCGGAGAGGCATGTGAGGAGAGGAGGGGAGCGAAGAAGTCGGCGAGGACGGTGTAGAGGTGGGAATCTGACTCGTAGAATTGGACGAGGTGGTCGGAAGGGCAGTGAGCTGGCGGAGCTTGAGTCGGTGATGGGTTGTGGCGGTCGTTGGCCGGTTGTTGGAAGGAGGAGAAGAACGGCGTAGCGTTGTGGGTGGATACAGGTGGAGATGGAGGTTGAGATCGCGAGGGGCGGCGGAGGTGGGCGTGCGGATGCGAGTGCGAATGCGAATGGGAATGGAAATGCGAATGCGAATGATGATGATGAATATGATGTTTCCCAAACCCAATCCTCAATTCGCTCTCATTGCACATATCGAACGTCTTCATGGCGGTGCTATTCCCATCGTCCGTCTCGGCGGTGGACGGTCGCTGCCGCTTCGTCGGCTTGAGCCTCTGCTGTAGCGAAGAACTTTCGGCGGAGAGACTCATCACTTTCCACCCGCCTCTCTCGTCCTTGTTTCTGCTCCCCTTCCACTGTCGTAACTACCCTTCGGAAAAAGTAAAGTCGCAGCCGGTCGTTGAAGTTCGCGTTATCGCGTCATTCGGTTCGACGGTCAATGCAAGCAGCGGCGTAAGCAGGTTGGGCGGATGGAAAAGCTGGTTTTCGGTCGGTGGAAGTTGGCAAGAGTATGTAAGCGGGCGAAGCGGCGGGCTGTTTAGGGAAAAAGTGGGAAAAAGTACAGATTACCGGGAAACCAGAGCGAGCCAGTGAGCGACCGTGCCACTGAGTACGGAGTATAGCGTATAAGTATATTGCACAATATACGCCTAATGGTGTATGCAACCGGTGAATAGGCGACGCGCTATTAGGTGCGTGGATGACCAACTGTCTGGGGGTATGGTGTGCGAGTCAGCGTTACGCAGAAGAATGCAGAACTTGCTCGCCTCCGACTGGGTGCTTGACTGTGGCAGAAGACCGAGTTGGAGACGCAAAAGATGGCTCAAGCACGCAAACGGCAGGCTGCAGACAGGGTTCCGCAGATCGGCGACAAGCAGTGCCCAAACGATCACTCGTCTTGCCTCTTGGCTTGAACGGGTGGAAGAGTGGAGTGAAGGAGTGGGTGAGAGATTGCGTCGGGTTGGTGGGCTGCACTCGGCAACTGCAAAAGAGTGGGTTGATTTTCAAATGAATTGCGTACGATATAGAGTAGAGTACGGAGTACTCTACTCTACTCTAGCCTAGGCGTGCTGAAAATATTCGGGGGTGGCGTTTCGTTGGGTCACCAGTCCAAGGTTGGGGGGTGGTTGAAACCCTGATTTTTGTCGTGGTTTTCCAGGCTAGCGGTAGGCTTGTGCTGCCTTGCCGACCGAAAGCCTAAACGAGTGGAGGCGAGGAGTGAGACAGTGGGAAACGGAAAAAACGAGCGAGAAATGCGCCGCTTTTCTGCTTCTGGGAGTGACGAAGGCTAATATGTTACCGGCACGAACCAGTCAAAAGCAGGACGAATGAAAGTTTCGTGTGCAGTAACCGGGCGTCTTCTGCTGACCGTTGAAGTTGTGTTCCTTTGTATTCGACCCTGTGGCCACACTCAGCAGACAGCGACGGAAGAAACGTCAATCTTATGCCATCTTATGCCATCCCACCACCGTCCTCATGGTGTCCTCTTGTACGCATGTGGTGTTCCCAACTATCCTTCTCATGCGATGCACAGAAGCCGCATCCTCACCACGCATAAGTGCCACGAGTCGAATCGGGAACGAAATGCTGCGACGACCGAACCGAGCATAGAGGCAAGGGGGCAGAGCCTTGGTTTTGGCATCAGGCTCGCATTAGCGGGAAACCCTGGCAGGAGGACACGTTTGTGTAGCGACCTCTAGGAATCTGACCGCGAAGATATGGTCCCCAACCGATGCAGAAGGCTACGTGTGCCGCCCCGACAGAAACGCTTTAACCCACTGCGCATGCACGGAGCACATGAATCCCAATCAACCCACCCCAGCGAGACGGCTGAGACCTGATTACTAAACCTATGAACTTTTGCTTTTCGCCGGCCAGCTCTCCCGTGGAGGATTACGGCATCCCCGACCGCTGGAAAGGAAAACTTAGCGAGTATATTGTAGAGCATACTGTACCTCAAATTTCCTCGGAAATGCCCAAGTGTACCGACCAACGGCCTTCTCGGGAACTTATATGTGCATTCAGTAACGAAACGTGTCGATCGCCTCCCCCAATCTCCACGGTCGGCACTCGCGGAAATTTGCCCACCTCTTCCCTCCAAAAAAAAATCCAAGAAAATCCCCGATCTGACATTCCCACGTTCAGTCCACGGCCACGATCGGCAGAGGACAGTCCCGCAAAAAAATTTGTGAGACTTACATTAACTTTGTGCTCCGCACGGTACCTTATTACGTGCGGGGCGGCCGGCCGCAAACGTGAGACTTACATTAGAAATGGCGCTACGTATGCGTATACATACTCTAAGCTTGTCGTTGCGTCGTACTCTACCCCGTACATACAGTACCCATGGAGTACAGCCAGCCTCAAAACCGACACAGCCTTGTACCTAGACTCCCTGCGACCCCTCGAGATATAGCGCAGCGGGCATGTAAGGCGTATGTGAATGTAGAACTCGTATGGAAAAAATGCCTCAAATAATCGCTGTGAAAAGATGGACGGGAAGATAGGCTTCCCTCTCGGTGGTTTGCACATGGGGTCACGGAAGCCAAGCGTATTACGGCCGGTAGCTAAGAGCCTCCTCCGAACTCAAAGAAAAGGAAGGAAACCCGACTCGAGAAAACCACGCTAAATCCTCGATCACGCATATCCCCAATCCACGCACGCCAAATGCATGACCGGGCTCACACCCCATAGGCCAGTTACGATCCCGTCCGCGGGAATTACGCCTCAGTGGAGAGATCGACAATGCGACTACCCGTTTTGGCGGTTGTGGGTGCAGCAGCGGCAGGGCAAACGATGGGGGGAGTTCCGAGACATTTTTGTGGTGCAAGCGGGCACTAATTTGTGCTTTTTTGTGCGACCGAGTCGGTGGGTTTGATATCGTTACGTCGCGGCCGGGCTCGGGAGATCGAGATTTTTGCGATTGGAGGTTTTGCGGATGGTGGTAGTGGGATAAAGCCGCGGGGTTGGGAGTGGCGAAAATGGGTTTTCGAAGGATTGGGACATTTTTACGATACCACGTCGATCGTCGATAGTGTGTGTCTGTGCAATTTCCTTTTGCTAGGAAGAATTTCAAGCCTTCAATTATCTAGGAACCTTTAATTTAAAACGGAATTTCATATCTTTGTTGATGAGAAATGGTGGGATTTTTCGACGTGTGAAATAGACAAAAGTAAACGAGGCAAACTCGGGGCGCGGAAGCGGGGAACGAAAATTCCTCGTTAGCCTGGGATAGTCCAACAGAGCAACGGCAGGTAAGAAATGTGTTGAAATTCCCAAAATGAATAAGAAATTAATGGCTCCAAATTCGGGCAATTCGTGTTATATCTGCGGCGAATTAACCATAAGGTCATAGATATGGGCTTGTTTGGATGGGCTGGTAATTTTGTCTTTTGAGATACTCCGTAGGTGGGGTGACATGTGATGTTTTTCTTATTTTTATTTTTATTTTTATTTTTATTTTTTAATACCTCGGGAGAAGTAAAAGAAAAGTAGGATATCAGATCCAATTAAAAGAGGGTAGAGGAGTACTGAGGAGACTGACGCCCGCATAAGGATTCGGAAATCTTAACGTGTTTCCAAAATTGGTTGGGAAAGTCAAATCGAGATGAAGAGCGCCAGCAATTCTAAGGAACACGTCCTTGCAATGGGTCTCTGTCAAGCCCTCTGGGGATTGCTCAAACTATCTATAGTCTGTATTAATGAAATAATTTTACTTGGCTATTATATGATATTTCCGAACTGGCCGCAGAGGCGACCGATGCTGAACTTGGCCAGGCTACTCCTGTTGAAGGGGGGTTTGAATTCGAGCCCGACAGTAAAACGCTGAGGGTATTCCAACACCCAGGTGCTCACAGAGTAGCAAAGGGAGGTGTAAATATACCAGCGCTTCCAATAGTCGTCCAATCCTTTCGGTAAGAGTATGTATGGAAAGAGATCTTTTCGCCTTACTGCTTTTTAATAGTTATAATTTTTCCTTTTTGTCCGGGGCCTTGGCCCCGGACAAGCTGTTTAGAGCAGCGTAGGTATCATAGCGCTATCGGTTGTGAGTTAGGCAACTTCTTTGATCTGCTCTAAACCAGGCTACTTTGGGTAGCGGTAATATCTCAGGCTAGGAAGAGCTCCCTCATAGACGGTCTTCCTGTTCGTCAGATACATCCCTGGAAGTTGAGGGTCTTCTTATCTCGTTGATGTTTGTTTGTTCCGGTCGATATTTAGAAAAGAGCTCTAAGAGTGAAGATCGCTTGAGTCGCTTTGCCATTGATCGAGGCGTCTCACCACGATCATTCATCGAGTCTTGAGCCGTAGCCCCGTTGTCCAGTAGCAGTTTCACAACGGCCCGATTCTCCCAACCATTGCCACATTTCCCCGGATCTCTGCCCCAGACTGCCCAATGCAACGGTGAATCACCGTACTTGTTTTTCGAGTTGACATTCACCCTTCTTGAAAGTATGAGGGAACGGACGATTTTAGTCCCTCCTCGCTCAGCGGCGAGTGAAAGTGGGGATGTAGCTATGCAGTTCATTGAGTCTGGATCCGTCTTGCTAGACCGGAGAAGTAGCTCTACTAGCCACTCGCGCCCGAATATAGCTGCCCGATGCAACGACGTATAGCCACAATCATCCATGGAATTAGGATCCGCGTTGCCAGTGTCTAGCAGTAAGCTCCCAATCCATGCGTTTGGGGCATATGACAGCGCCGTACGACCGGAATTATCTCTCGACTCTACATTCACTTTGCCGGAGGCTAGTAGCATGGATACTACTTCGTGGTGTCCTCGGTAAACCGCGATCGTGAGTGGAGTCTGGCCCCAGCGGTCTCTCGATTCTATGTCGACGTTCCTAGAATCTATAAAGAACTTGACTAGCTTCTTATGGCCACCATAAGTTGCCCAAGATACTGCCGTAAACCCGTCGTTGTCCTTGGATTTAGGATCCAGGTTACATTCCCGCAAGAGAAAGTCGGCCATTCTAATATTCTGTGCGTACGGCAGCAGTGTACAGCCGCGGTTATCCTTCATATCCACCCTCACGTTGTCGGATCTTAATAGGAGACGGACCGTGTCTTCGTGCCCGCTCTTAACTGCCCAGAAAATCGCACTTTGACCATTCTTGTCGGGCCTGCTGGCGTCGACCTTCCCAGACTCCAAGAAAAGGCGGACTAGGCCTTCGTGCGCATATTCAGCCGCAAGCGACAAGGCTGTTTGGCCCTCGCTATCGCCGTGGTCTGGGTTGACCTTACTAGATTTGAGGAGCATGCGGACTATCCCTTCACGTCCTCTCGCGGCCGCCCACGACAGTGCTGTCCAGTTAGCGTTATCACCCTTGTCCAGGGTCACTCTGCTACACTCTAAAAGGAGGCGAACGATTTCTCCGTGCCCATTTTCAGCAGCTAGTGACAACGCTGTTCGGCCGGCGAAATCGCGCTCGTCTGCGCAGCCCTTACCTATTGCTAGGAGCAACCGTACAACCCCTACTCGGTTTTTTATAGCTGCCAGCAGCAGTGGTGTCCGACCAGACTTATCTCTCAGCCCTTGGTCAACTTGCTCAGACTCTAGAAGGGGGTGTACAACCCTTTCGTGACCCCAAGAACAGGCTTTCATGAGCGCGGACATCCCAGTATCGTTGTTCTGTGAGCTCGGCATCGCCCGTCTAGTATCCAGGAGCAGTTGCACCATTTCCACCTGATTTTCACTTGCAGCTTTGCAAATCACTGTTTCGCCGCAGTCTTCTTTGACACCTGGGTTCGCATTTCCAACTTCTATGAGAAGCCGAAGTGTCGGAAGACGCGCCGCTAGGAAAACTGCAGTTTTACCCAGCACATTTCGCGAATTCACATCTACTCGGCCCGTCGCTAGCAGCAAACGAATAATTTCTGTGTTATCCTTTCCTGCCGCGAGCGATAATGAGGTGTTTCCCTCAGCGTCCTTCGAGTTCATGTCTATTTCATCTGTTGTAAGTAGGAGGCGTACGATTGCCTCATGCCCCATTTGTACTGCTAATAATAAGGCTTTGTTAATGCTATTGTAGGGGGCTCGTTGTATATGGTAATTTTCGGTTACGTGTGGAGTCACCGAATCCTTCCCGGGCAGGGGTGTACTGTCTTGACCTGTTGCTAGCAGCAACCGCGTTACCGCCTCATGTCCATGTCTTGCTGCTAATATTAACGGTGTGTCACCGTACTTGTTCTTGGAGTCCGGGTCTACTCGACCTGTTCTCAGGAGCAATCGCGCAATGCCTTCGTGTCCAATCTTGGCCGCTAGGGATAAAGCTGTACCCTCGGTGTGGCTCTTCGAGTCTGGGTCTACTTTGTCTGTGGCCAGCAACAACTGCACAATCTCCTCGTGTCCGCTTGCAGCCGCCTCTGACAAGGGTGTGAACCCGTGCTTGCCCTGTTGATCCGGGTTTACTTGAGCTGTTTCAAGTAGTATCCGTACGATTTTAGTGTGCCCTCTTTTTACTGCTAACAATAACGCTGTGTCTCCGTTCACGCTGAAATCCCTGAGGTCTGCGCCGCCGTAGCCCTGCCGGGCCAGCTCCTTAACTGTCGCAGGGTGACCGAGTAGCACCGCCGTATGGAGAGCACTTGTCCAGCTGGTGTGGCCATTTATCCTTAGAAAGGTGCTTGATGTGCGTTCCGAAGTTACAAAATTGTAGATAAGCCTTGAAAGTGCCTCGCTTTCGGCAGTCAGGTCACGCATATGGGCAACTAGTTGGCAACCTGCCTATCTGAGAAAATGATAGCCGGGTAACCCACCTCTGACATCGAAGATGTGCAAGATTATCGCCCATTTCTCTATTAGTACCCTTTCCTGCTCGTGTCCGAACAATTCGAAGGACAGATAAGTAAGGCATTCTAAACATATCTGATCTTGCTTCTTAGAGGTGTCAGGAAGATTCATCAGTAGGTATTCCTGGATTGTGAGATGGGCCAATCGAATAATGTTGCTGTTCGCATCCACAACGGCAAGTCCTGCACAAGATTCGACAACGACCGAGGGATCTGGTTTCTTCAGAGGATCGAGGCCTTTGCTCCCTACCTCGATAGTGAGCGCTTCAACGAGCGCATCCAGTGTCAGGGGTTCCTTAGCGAGGACTAGCTAGTAGAGAGTATCGAACGCTAGTTTCGCTAGATCTTCTGGCTGTGAACGGATACGTTCCAGGGCTTGCGAGTATATTGAATTTGGATCTGAGGAGATTGTCCGTGCTGCTTCGATCATTCCGTGTGGAGTGGCCTGGTTGCAGATATGATCGATTTGAAAGACAACGAGCAAGAACCTAGGGTTTAAAGATGTGTTACTCTCAACCTAAGAATACCGAAGAAAAAGTCCTCACATTCCGGCTGCTCGGGGAACGATCTCGTCAACGATCTGTCCTATGATAGAGTCTCGGTTGGATCTCAAGACTCTGCGGGCTCTATGGTGACCCTCAAGCTTTGAGCGAACGAAGATCGCAAGATCCTTGTTATTAGCAACGACAGTTCTTGATATGACGCGCGGGAGGACTTCTTCAACTGGAATGTGGGGCCTAGACGTGAGGAAGACGCGCAGCGAGGCTGTTCCCAGACTTTCTACTTTCGTAAGAAGGTCATACATTGTGCTGTCAGAAGCTTCATCTAGTGCATCGAAGGCCAGCAAAATTTTACAAGACATTGGGATAGCTGACAAAACTTTTACGAGGTCATCCACGTCTGCTTTCTCGACGCCTTTTTTCCGTTCGTTATACAAGGCAAATGTGGATTCCTGAACGGCAGGAGCCTGGTAAAGTAATTGCGAGATAAGACTCGCGTATATCGCAGTATCGTGTTGCGCTTCCTGTCGTTTGTAGTCGAAATACACATACGCGATACTGTAATCTTCAGCATTTGACATTACATAATCGATTACGCCAGACCTGCTGAAAAGTGAGTATTTGACCAAAGCGTAATGTTAACTAATGAGATGTCTAACATCAGAACGGTCTTTCCAGCCCCCGCTGCGCTCGCGTTAGTCGGTAGGAACGAGGTCCGATGTTCGCTCTGCACTTACGGATTCCATGACACCAGAAGAATGGGCTCCCATCATCCTGTCTAAGCCATGCACGGACCTCGTCTACGAGCCACTTTCCCGTATCTTTCTGACGCTGCTGGCGTATTGCGGCATGCGTATCGTCCAAGGATCCAGGCGAGAGCCAATGGGTAAGCTTTTGTTGAATTGAGTCGCCAAGGTCTATGCAATGTGAGCGAGGCTGTAACGACCTAGATTTCGATAGCTAAGGTGGGGTCTCACTAATGTTGACCTGTCCGCCCTGTGTACTGATATTTCCTTGAAAGGAAGGACCTCCTGCAGTGTTGATTTCGCTCGAGAAGATGCTGCCTCCGGGAATCGGGTGTGCGAAGCTATCGCTTGGATCATCGGATGTCATCATCTCGAGGCTGGGGGATGCCCGAAGAGATGTATGGGAATGTCGTAAAGAAGGTGGGCCCAGTAGAGGCCACCTGAGAAGGGGTTTCAATCTAGGGTTTGAGAAGGGTTCAGCAGGTCCGCGGCTGAAACTTGCGATAAGGCTGAGCTGGAGCCTAACTCCGGGCGACGTGGAATGCGGCTGAAGCAAGCCATGCAGGAACAAACAAAGACCGAATTGACGTAAAATTATATTGGTAAATGTGCATTGGTATTTCGCAAACCTACTTTCGAATATTATTTAATGTAAATATCCTTAGTCCAGAAATTCCAATGACATCACGTGAATTATATACAAGACTTTAGCTTGCATGGTCAAAAGCTCCTCGCCTAGTCAATTTTCTGCCACGCGACATCTTCACATGGTCTCGCCTCTTGGATCTGTGACGATTGGGAGTAGAGGATAGTGCGAGCTGAGGAACCATAGCTAGCTGCAATGATCGATACCAGTGCATAACCTGAATCAGCTTAATCCACCACGGCGGCTGAGCTTGGCATCGCCGCGTCCGTCATCCAGCTCGCCGACTTCGGCCTGCGTCTCTCGGTCAAGCTCTACACCTTCTCCGAAGCGGTCGCATCAGCTCCAACCACAGTGAAAGAGATCTCACCGAAGTCTCTCTCACCTCCTCGGTCCTTAGATCCCTTGGCGACAACCTCGCGCGGGACAAGCAGCTGCGACTCTGCTCTCAACATGCTGTTGAGAGTATCGAGGAGACGGTCGCTGAGTGCCTGAGGGTATTCGAGGAGTTGGAAGATGCGCTGACGAAGAGTATGACAAGGATGGGGCTGGCTGAAGATGGGGACAAGAAGAAGCACTCGAGGGGAGTGGCCGTTTATGCAGCCAAATATGCAACTGCTGCGGAGCAATCTCGACCGGTTGAACGCGAGTTTAGCGTTAATGCTGGAGGTGTTGAATTACGCCCGACACGTTGTCGAGAGGTTTGTTTTAAACCCTTGAGTCTGCCTTGGGACTGCGCTTATAGGACCTTGATTTTGACAGGACGGAATCCCCGGCCACGTTGCAGGCTCAGCGTCCCGTTGTTTGAGGCACTAGCTCGATCAAACCAAGAATACACAAAGAAGTTCGAGTCGCTGCGGAAGGCGATAGAAGATAATCAAGAAAAGCAAGCCGAATTTATGCGGGAAACAGCGAAAACAGCTCATGATTCTCCTCCGGCTTATATGATGCAACAGCATATCGTTATTACAGATGGGTCGATAGGTGCTGCTACACCGAGGGGACCGCCGCCACAGCCTCCATTTACATAGCCCCAGGAAATAGCCCGGCGGAACTTTCATATTGAAGGTGTAGCGGAGGAGCTGGCGCACTAATGCTGCCTCATGAACAGAATACTTGAGGAGGTGGGTGGCGTGCAATACAAAATCGAGCAAGAGATCCGCGCACGTATACAAGAAGATGTCAAGAATACACATTTGGGGGAAGCTCGGATCTTGGCAAGTCGGCATGACTTGCTTCAAGTTGCAAAGGCTATTGGAAGCATGGAGGCGTTGAAAGATATTCACGACCGTAAAGTGGAGTCGCAAGCGGTATCGGAGCCGGCAAAAGTGCCGACTCGGCTTCTACAGGGGGTAAGACTGATGCCTTTATCCATGGTTTAAATGGGAGTTCCTCGGATAGTTTAGATTCTGATGAGCCTTTTTAGGCCACCCCTAAACGAAGTGCCAAGGTTTTTCAACTCATTTCGGTCTACGGTCGGATGGCGGAGGAGTTATCTGTAGCTAGGGGAGCGAATGCTAAATTGGATGAATCTGGTGACACCGACCATGAGGGTGGGCTGCCTGAAGACGAACGTGCACGGATGCAAAAGCGAATGGAAGATATGGGGCGAACAGCTTAGGAGGAAAAGTTGCGCGGACTTCCTCGGTCCAATAGTATGTCTCCAGAACCCTGACGTCTCTGCAGAGCATACATCTACAGTAGACGTTGATCATGGGATATTGCGCAGTCATGGGATATTGCTCAAATTTTCTACCTAGTTACGTTTAGACGTAC
>JAJDMX020000294.1:0-51742 GCA_022345685.2 Nothomitra cinnamomea | reverse complement strand
CCTCTGAATTGTCTCCTGTATGCTCTTCGAAGATAGTGAGTGGCTGATTGCGTGTGCGTCCAGACCGTGTGCGCTTACGTCCTGTTGCTACCGCTTTTCCTTTACCCTTGCATTTTGTACTATCCACTTCACTATTTGAGGTAACTTCAAACTAAGATGGTTCGCGACGGGTTGATGAGCCTGGTTATTTGTTTCTGGACCCTGCCGGTCACCCCTTGGGTTTGACAATCGCTGGGTTGAGAATCGGCCTTGGTACAGCTTGAACAAAGTCTTCTGGAGGCGACATAAAGTGCCATCGAGAGTGAAAATCATGGAGATATAAGTTCTGATTATTTGCTATACGCTTCTGCATAATGTGGTAGCATGGTATTCCCATAGAATCCATATGAGAGTAATGACATGGATGGTGAAGACTTGGGTGGCTAAGAATCTGCTTTTGGTCGAAGGCTTGATAGAGTGCAAATGGTGTAACGTGTCCAATTAAGGGCTCGAAGAGTGGAATTCGAAAGCATTGTGGTGTCTTATTTCTGGCTGATGTCAGTGCCGCTCGATATTCATTATGCTTGGTCGCAAGCATAAGAGAAAGCTTGTTGAGGACATTATACAAATCACCAGTGGAAACCTGAAGGTACTGCTTAATTGTAGAGTACGCACCCTCTGCTCGTGAGGTTTCAAGATGGCCGAAGTGAAGATTTTGATTAGCCCAACAGTGAACAAAGCGTTTCTTATGCCCATCCAACCATGTCGACTAAAGGTATACTAGCATTAGTGGATGGTAACTATATTTCTGCTCAAATACAGCCCAGTTTCGGTCATAGTTATCAATTGTTACAGATGATACAACTGTTCGCCACTCTTTCATAAATGAAGTCTTTTCATCTGTGTCTTTCGCATAAACCCCTAGCTATTTACCATGATTATTTATATTAGTGTTGATATGCCACGAACAGAGGAGGTTTTTCGATTGTGAAAATACTTGTTTGATAGCACTCATCAGTGCGTTGTCGTTATCCGTTACCATAATACCTGCAGAACTTATATTCTTGATGTCCATAACCGCTTGTAGCATCTTCAAAGTTGCTTCGTAGTCCTGTTGAGTTTCACTGGCTAAAAACACAAAGGCAGCGTAGAAAGTGCTATTAATGCCAGTAGAACCGAGAATGTCCAGTAGCAGCATCTTGAAGCAATTTGTTTTGTATATACAATCGAGTAAAAGGACTTCGGGAAATTGCTTTAAAAGGTTCAGGGATTCAGGATGTGCAAATAGCAGAATCCATACACGTCCTTCAGCATCCAATTTGTACTTATAGTTGTAGTTTATTGATTGCATTTCGTGAAACATGGCCTCGATTGGTGATCGTCCTTGAAGTTTCTCAGCTTTAAGGTTTCGACGGAACTCATATATATCCTGCATCTTCCAAAGTTGATCTGGTTTCGCAATAGATATAGCTGAAGCAATTTCTTTTGGCGCGGATCCAGACCTGGACATAAAAATAACTTGATTTTCAACTTCTTTGCTAAATTTTCGGTGTTGGACATGAAATATGGGATCCTCAAGTGGATGGTTATGCGATGCATCAACGACTGAAAATTCCCACTTGTCATTAGCATTGCATGAAGCTTTATATTCAAATGGACAATCAGTTTTCTAGCTTATAAATTCTTTCTTCCGATCTATAACATGATCCCTAGGTTTGCCTCCTTTCGCACAGATTAAGGACCGTTTGTTGATGACGTCCTTCAAATTTCGCCAGCTTCAACCAACTACAATAGCATAGCCATACTCTTGTGCGTGCAGCCGAAGATGAGCCAGTAGAGCTTCATAGGTTGGGAATGCGCCTACTTCAGGCAGTGAAAGTACTGTAGACATTGTGACTTATTGTATACGCAATGGAAATTTGCTTTGCGCAGGTTCTGGCTGTGTCGAGGGTTGAGGTGTCAAAGTTTTGATAGTTAACGTTGACTTTTAGTGTGTGGCGAAAAATTTTCTCACTTGCATGCACTAGATGGAGTGACTGGCTTAGGGCAAAGTCGTTGGCTTCATTGCTTGGTGCTTCTTTGCATGCATATGCATGCGTCCATGCAAGGTGGGGTCACCGAGTGTCGATGGTGAGGTGGGCGGTGGCCGCCCAAAAGCGGTGGCCGTCCAAAAACACCGGGGTGGCTAAACGAGCACCCTTTATAAACTTGCCTCAAAAGCACTAAATTCGGGCCAGGATGCCTCAGCTCTGATGATTTGGCTAGGCATTTGCACGCTACATGGGGGTTGCACAGCCGAACCAGCCCCCCAGCTTGTCATACGCTCCAACGAGCCCAGTCTATCCTCCAACTGGCCCGATCTACGCTCTAAATAGCCCGTCCTACGCCCCGACCGCCCGGTTTACGCTCCAAATAGCCCATCCTACGCTTCGACCACCCCAACGGAGTTTGGCCACCGCTCCAGTTGATGTGGTACAGATTTATACCAGCTCCGACTTCGCAACCGCCATTGACGAGCCGGACTACCCGGGGAGCTCAACCATTCGTTAGACTAGTTCCTGGACACTGCTCCCCTGGCTAGACTAGTGTTGACGTGTTCTCGCTCGCCTCGTAGCAACTGAGATAGGCATAATGCAGCAACACTTTTCGGAAGCCTCTTACTGGGGCATCCTCGCTCAGCCATGACGGATTTTCTTCCCCTTTCGTGCAGGGCATTTTCTATAGCCTTGCAGTCCTAGCTTCGCCTGTAGCAAGGCAGTATCCTAATCGGCGCAGGTGCAACGATTCGCGAATGGAGAATATTCGTGAATAAATTCTATATTCGCGAATCGTATACCATTCGTGAATGGCGCCCAAGAATACTACTATTTCTCTATGATGAATGACTTCCGGGGGTTCCCTATTGGAAGGCCACATTTTTACTTCTTTTCCTATAGTCTAGATCACCAGAATCGCTGAGAAGCGTTGTCTCTTTTCACTTGGTTACTAGCCTGCCTTCTCCTGCTATCGCGAGACGGAGTAAGCTTTTGGTTGCCATTGCATTCACAGTTATTCCTAGTTTCTGCTCTTGCTCAGAGAACCGCGCTTTCACAGGCGGGGATATTTCATTCGTGAATCGTATACAATTCGCGAAAGATAACCCCATTCAAGAATATCTATACCATTCCCGAAGCGTATATACGGTTCGCGAATGGGGAGGCAATATTCGCGAATAACTCGCTTCGATTCACGAATGGGAATATTCCTGAATCGTATGCAACACGGCTTTACGGCATTTCTAGAGATTTCATTCTATTTTGTGTGCTTTCGGCTTCCATAGCATCAGATGTGCTATTACGGAAACCAAAAGTAAAGACACTGAGCAGAGGCGTAATAAAAATATGTGACTTGGCCTTCTCGCCAACTAATTCCCATCTTCTAGCTCACGGTTAGCAGAGTTCGGGAGACGCCGCTTTTAACGACCAGCCGGCCGCAAAACGCACCATCCACAAATTTCCTAATAATTAACACTCCGTGCGCAACTAGAAGAGTCGTAAAATTCTGGACTTTGAATTCCATGAGTGAAGATGCATAATGTGCCTCAGTTAGGTATCTTGTCGATCTTTATTTCACTCGGTCATAGTTCTTGCACCATGACCACGCAGTTTTGTAATTACTCTGCACCAAATAGGGGAAAACGCAAACACCTTTTTTTTGGGGAGTCTAGCAAAGCACAATCAACCGTTCACCCACAGACACCCAGAAAATAGTTACTAATTCAGTGAGGTAGCCATCAGTATGTGGGGTGTAGTGTTCCACCATGTTATATTTCGCAGGCCGCATTTCGAATATTTTCCTCACGTTGGTCTGGTAGAAACAACACAAAATAGTACAGAATAGTCAATTGAATGAATGATCTGATACCCTGGGACTTTCCTGTAGCTGCGACACTCTATTAATACCTGCTGCGAGGCTGCGATGCTAACCCGACGTAGTTTAGTATGGCAACGTTCACTGTTTGTACTTTGGAAAAGGCGATCCGTCATTATAAGCGGCACTTAAAGTGTTGAAGCCTAATGGAAATTCTTAGTGAATAGAAAATTCTGTCAATCTCACAGAGGTGTCCCATGTCGGCTTAAGTCATTCTTCCGATAAGACTCCGAACTGCCGTCCTTGATTTAGGAGTTTTGTAAAATAAACTGCAATATTAAGAGTAGTGTGCTCAGAGAATCTAGTGGATAGTTCAGGGCATCTTATCCGAGCTCAATCTAACTTAAGAGGGTTGCGAATTATCGATTTGAATAACTCGTAAATAAGCTTCCAAGAGAGTTTTTCTGCGCTAGAACAGCTTCTAAACCACTTTCGAATTCAATATAAAATTGGGGGTGCCTAACGGTTCACCATTCAATCCAACGCCGCTGCTTTAATTTGACCCTTAATCACCCTAGCTCATAGATGCACTAGTTAAACCTCGTTGCAACCGTTTCTGAACGAGATAGAAAATAGTACACCTTGACTCGCATCCGGCTCCTCAGCCTTCCTAACCGATCACTCACCCCTCAAAAGCGGTTTCTCGAGAATAGGCACCATATAGGTCGCCAGGTACCCAACAACCAGTGAACAAAGAATAGCTAAAACCGCAAGAGTCCGCGACCGAACAATCGAGACTTGCGAAGGGCCACACAAAGAGGTTGTATTGGTTGTGCGCGTGTCAAGCTTCTTTACTTCCCCATGCATATTACTAGGATTGAACCGCCAGACCCTTGCATAACGCCACGCAACTACATAATCGACGATGTAAGGGACAATCCACGGGACTTCTGGAAAAGGGATCTTCTCGCGGTCCAATAGGAAGCTCCTGTCTTGACATCCGAGGACGAATGGTCCCGTTCTGTCTTCGTGTTTCAGTCATTGCTCAACGTCGAGTTGGGCGAAAAACGGACTCACTTAAAACCATCAGTACCCTTTTCGGCTGCATCATGCATATGGCCGTAGATCTTCTTTAGCGTCTTAGAATCCACTTTATCGTGCAAATCGAGGATTGTAGGGATCTCTTCATGCAGATGTTCCCCCAGTGGACCCGCGAGGCCGTCAATGATATCTCGCAGCGTATCTGCGTTATACGCCTCCTTAGTCTCCGCAGCGTACTTTCTCAGCTTCTCCAGTCCCTCATGAAGCCTACTGTGCTGCTCAACATTCTCATCCATAAGCCCCGGGATTCCCGCAGCCTCTTCTATTTCGGGGAAATAAATAGTCTCTTCGATGATGTGGTGGTTGTGTATAAAGTCATATACCACCTCGCAGTAGAATAGCAGGTCTGCAGCGTCTTGGGTACCTGGAAGGACTTGTGGGGCTTGATTGTAGATCGCGTTGAGGCCGCGAAATATGGTGTTGTGCGTTAGGGCCATTATTTGAGCATTTCTGCGGCAGTAATGATTTGGCGGGACGTCGGTTCTAGTCTTTGCGCCTGTGCTGGTTATGAGTTGGAATGGTTTTTCTGGCCATTCTGAAGACATGGCGGGCGCGGGGAGTTGTCCAAATCCGGTGCGGGCTCGTATTACTTGGTAGATGGTGACCAAATATCCAGATATATTCACGCTTGAAATAAATTAAGAGCGATAACCGGCTGTTAGAAACCAACAGCAAGCGAATAGAGCAATTTGAGTTATCTTTCCAATTACCTTGCGTTGCCTGAATGCTGTTGTCTACTGCTGTTATTTGTGTCGAGCTGGGTTGGGTCGGAATGTCGCTAAAATTTTGCGCGTTACGTCTTCATGCTCGGGATCCAAGCTGTCTTTATATACTTGACGTGTTGCGGGAAGGATTATAAAGCTAATGGAGGGGCGAAATGCGGAACGCGGGGGAAGGTATTTGGCCCCCTTTTTGCCAAAACTCTGATTCTGCACGAGATATCTCAGCTGAATTGTGGCTTGTTTAATAGGTCCCTTGCTTCCCCGATCACTACCTCCTGCGCTGCTCATGTCACTCTGGTCATCTGGCCAGAATTTCCCACTTTCGTTGCAAATCGGGCAGATTTCCGGTAAAACCACTAACTACTGCAGAAACACAAGATTCAAAAATACAAAAACATCGGCGAACGAATCCAAACTGCCAATTCCAAGCCGTGATTCTGCCCCTATTCCAACTTCTTACTCACCACCGAACCCAACCCCTGCTCCTTCATAAACCACTCGACCGACCTCCTCACTGCAGTCGCCGTATCCACCCACGGCCTATACCCCAACCTCGCCCTCGCCTTCTCCACCGAATAAGTCCTCGTGTACAAAATAAACTCCATCCTCTCCTTAATCAACAACTTAGGTCTCTTCTTCCCCCAACTAAACGCCCAAGTAATCCACTCCGCTATCTCCGTCATCAAAACAACCAACCACGGCGGAACCATCCACACACTACTCAAGGGCGTCTTATCCCCCGCCTCCATCCAAATCATACGGAAGAACGTCCAGGGAGGGTACGGATGATCATCCGTGATATTAAACGCCTCACCGTCGACCTTCGGCGCAGTCGGGTCTGTAATCCCAGCCAGCAAGCCCTTCGCAGCGAGGACTTCAGCTCTAGCGACATGTCCGACGTAAACGACATCCATCTCGATGTCGTTATACCCGAGCCAAACGTTTGTCTGCCCGTTCTTGAGTACGTCGATTGTATTACCGATCATCTGTCTATCTCCCTCTCCATACATGGCCGTAGGTCTAATACACGCGGTGCGGATCCCGTTTTTCCCGTTGGCCTGTAGGACGAGTTGGTCACCTAGCGCTTTGGCTAGGTGGTACGGATCACCCTTTTTAATCGTCGCGAGGGTGGGGTACGTTTCGTCAGCGTGATCGTAGGCAGCGCCTCCACCGGCGATGATGGGGCCGGAGGAGGTGTAGACGTACGCGCGGACGGTGCCGAGTTTCGCGGCGGCGGCGAGGAGGTTTTTGTTGCCGGCTACATTGACGTGGAAGTATTCTGGGGCGTGCTCGTGGTCGGTGTAGGCGACTGGGGAAGCAGTGTTGAAGATTACGTTGGGTTGGACTTGCGTGAGGATGTTGTGGATGTCGGTGGGGGATGTTATGTCCCCGGTGAGGTAGGAGACGCCGTCGAAGTGGTTTTGGCATGGGTTGCGGCTCATTACGGAGATGCTGGTGCAGGATGGGTCCGCGATGAGCTCCTTGACGATGTGGTGCCCGAGAAAGCCACAGCCGCCGACGACGAGGGCGGAGCCAAGGGGGAGTGTTTGAGGGGATGAAGGCATGATGATGGTGACGATGGGGATTTGGTGTTTTGGCTAATGTATGAGAAAGTTGGGTAGCTGCTGAAGCAAAAGAAGATGGATTGCTCCGTGTTGTGGTGATGGTGGAAGGGTCCTTGCAGTTTACTTAACATCTACAGCGGCACACCCGACCTCCGGTCATTTCCAAAAGTTTGAAGGGGATGCAATTGTTGTTGTTCCCAAGGCAAGTGTTGCCGGAATCCACTCGAGACCCCAGAAAGCCAGTTCAGACTAATGCAAAAAAATCCATCTGGAATCCTATCAGCAGATCCAAATAAACGCAGAACCCTTATCGTCATTACAAATGATCTCGTGTTCAAATCAAGCTTGGGTAACGGTGTCCCCACTGTGCCATGGCTCCGTGCCCACCGCAGCTTACCCTTTAGGTGGGTCCGATAAACAAAACGATCCAAATCCCCGACCTCACAGACCGTTTGTTTTTTCAGCCACCATCGCCAAGCCTAGATTGGCACCTGCGCAAGCAAGGCTAACGAACCTGACCAAGACACTTCCGTTTTGGCCAGAAAGCACCGCAGAATATCTGCTTCGTATATGCAGATGTTTTAGCGTCATTTATCTCGAAGCGCCCAGCAAAAAACCAACATTTTTCCGACGGCATCGGACTGGACACTTTTCTTCGCTGCGAGTGAGACGACGTGTATGCAAGTAAGCGGTTAAGCGCTTAGCCCACTCTCCCGGGGCAGAATGACGTCACGGAACGAGGCAGCTCATCCAATCTTTTGAGGTTTCTGGAGGCGACCTACTCGGTCGGGGGTGAGTTGTAGACAACCAAGATTCACCTCGTATATTCCCAAACCAGGGCCATAAATACGCATAGTGTGTTCACCTAGTCTTTTCAGCGTTCTTTAGGGTTAACGGCAACACTCCTCATCAATGATGGGGGCCAAATCGCGTAATTCCTATTCCAGCTAGCCCCGCCTGGCAGTTGTGGTACCTCGCGAAATGCCTAATCCAGCGAGCACAGCTTGGCATCAGTGGTGCCTCGCCCCATTCAACCGAACCTCCATCGCCATCGCGCACTTTGAACATCACATCAAAGCGTCCCGACGAATTTCTGCCTAAGAATGGCCGGCGAAATCGTCCGGTGGCTTAAGCCATCCACACGACACTATCTCTCATCGCGCCGCCCCGTTGCCTTGCATTCCCGGTTTTCTCTTATCTAATTGTCGTCCGCCCCCACCTCCGCGCCGCGTGGCCAAGGTTTTACAACAACACACCGCTGATACGCGACATCGTGTGAAGGCCCGAACCCAGACTTCGAAACTTTGTTTTCCTTTTCTCGGTGAACGGAGGTTGGTAGGCCGATCGTGCAGAGGGATTTCACGCATTGGAAGTGGAACCCTGCTGATCCTTCGGAGTAGCGGCCAAATGAGGCGCTGTGGTTGGTCCCACATACGTATATGATTGGGGGCCGGATGAGGGACTCGCTGTTCTTGGGTAAAAGAAGCGGTAAGGCAACATGTGAAGGAAGGTTCAGATATCTTGAAGTACTGGTCGAAGGCGAGTGGAGTCGAGGGTGGGCGTTTTGCTTGGGACATGCGGGCATTTCGGAGGCAGGTTCTGTCGGAGCTAAGGGGGGAAGCTGATGGCATGGGTGTCGGTGAGATGCAGGGTCGATCAGGGAAGAGGGCTTAGTCGAGAGCAGGGATGCAATCAGAGGCGGGTTGTATCGGGGTCAGAGTTCATCCGAGGTCAAAGAGATCGATTGAAGGCAGGTTCAGTCGGGGTTGCTCGTTCAGTCGAGGGCAAGACGATTGATTGAGCGCATGCTCTGTTGATGCACATGGCTCAGTTTAGGGCAGGGGAGTTGATCGAAGGCAGGTTCAATCGATGCACATGGGTCCAGATGAGGTCAAAAGATCGATATGCACGCAGGTGTCGAAGTAACAGTTGATGGCAAGGGGGTCAACTGGGGGCGAGAGTGTCCGGAAAAGGTTGTTGCAATTCTGATCGAGCTCCTGCCAGGGAGTATGGCGCTCTTCTCCCACTTCTCTTCCTTCTCGAAGTGGATTTCTTGATGCACATCAGTATATCTTCTACTATTGCCAAAACTTCATACCTTGTAATTAGATCAGTCATGTCAACGGTCGGGATGTTGCTTGATAACTCACTACTTTGGCTGGCTTTGAGTCTTGCAATACTGGTTTATTTTCTTCGTTACATATGGCGGAGATTATTCTCTTTCCAAGGACTACCGAAAGATCTCCCATGGGCTGGTGCCGGAAAGCGTGGAGCCCTCTCAAGAGGCAAGGCCTCCTGTCAGAGTCTCTTTGGACTCCGTGAGCTATCAATAGACGGATACAACAAGGTTAGCAACAGTTCCTCACCACATACCCTTCTTATCCCATCCAATTGTAACCATCTCCGCCAGTACTCCAAACACGAGCAACCCTTCGTCCTCCCCAACATCTTTACCGGCCACGAAGTCATCCTTCCCCTGTCCCAAATGCGCTGGCTCCTCGAACAACCCGACCAAATCCTCAGCCAACACGAAGTAAACAAACAATTCCTCTGCGCCTCGCACACAATGCTCGACAACAAAATAATCGGCGAAGCCCACCTCTCCAACTTCATCCACCGAGAACTAACCCGCGACCTGGACACCCACGCCCCCGCCATCGTCGACGAAATCGATCACAGCCTCTCGACAAACTGGGGCACCGACCCAACCTGGGTCGACATCCCGCTCTACCCCGTAATGCTGAACATAATCGGGCGGCTCGTAAACCGTGTCCTCGTCGGCCTCCCTCTCTGCCGCGACGAGGGCTACCTTCACAGTTCCATTTCCTTCGCAAAATACATCGTCCTCACCGCGGGGCTAATTAACCTCCTCCCCACTCCCCTCCGCCCCTTACTCGCCCCACTCGTCACATTCTACGACACCCGCCACTTCCGCCGTCTCTCCCGAATCATCCAACCCCTCACGCGCACGCGCACTCTGACTTTCGGGCCGGGCATCGTGTTCCAGAAACCCGGGGGAGTGGAGCCAAATGATTATATACAATGGGCGCTCCGGGACGCATACCGGCACGGCCACCACAACCACGATGAAGCGCGAGAACGCAGTCCGGAGATGATCACAAAACGCCTCGCTGTGCTCGGGTTCGCTGCTATACAATCCTCCGCGATCACTATAACTAACGCTTTATTCGACATTGCTGCATCGGAGGATTCGATTTCCATCCAGCAAGCCTTGCGCCTTGAAGCGCGGACCACGGAAGCGAATGTCGCGGCTGGTGCGTGGACGAGGGCGCAACTGGCGCAGATGGGGAGGGCGGATAGTGTATTGAGGGAGAGTTTGCGATTATGGGGATTTGTCAATCACGGGGTTACGAAGGCGGTTGTAGCGCGGGAGGGGGTCCGGCTGCCGAGTGGAGAGCTCCTACCATATGGGGCGAAATGCGGGGTTGCGAGTTATGGGCCGCAGAGGGATGGACGGGTTTATGTAGGTCCGGATGGTTTTGAGGCGTTCAGGTTTTGTCGTGAGAAAGGAGACGGAGGGGCTAGTGAGGATGCTGGCGAGAAGGTAAACTCGCCCCCGATGGCGTTTGTTACGACGGGGGATCATTATTTGGGGTTTAGTCATGGGAGACATGCTTGGTGAGTCGCTTCCCCTTTTCCTCTTTCTACCCCTATTCCTCCCCTTTCCTAATCAAAACCTCCCGACTGACCTCGTCTAAACTCCGCTACTCCGCAGCCCTGGTCGCTTCTTCGCCTCCCAACAACTTAAACTCCTCCTTGCCCACATCGTTATGCGCTACGATATCGAGCCTCTCCCGTTGCGCCCGGAGAACGTATGGCTGAATAATACAATTGGACCGCCGATTGGTGCGACGCTCAGGATTCGGCGGCGGCGGTAAAGCGTGGTGGAGAGAGAGGCAAGGCGAGATAGTGAGGGTCAGAGAGTGAGTGATATGTGGAGATGAGTTGGGAGGATAGAATAGGGGTTAGGGGCTATGACTTTGCGATTGGGAAAGGGGAGAATGGAGTTATGCCATAAGAAGCGGGCGCGGTCGTTTTAGAAACATGTATTAGTTCTATCGCCATGCTATCTTGAGTAAATTGTATTGTCTGTTTCTATCTTCTATTCGACATCGTTGTGAAAATTCTAAAACCTGAAAAAAGATAATTATTTTACTCCAGGCCACCCAAACCTCTAAATCTAGCTCTGCTACACCCTGGTCGCTGGTTTTTTACTCGACGACCTCCGAAATGCCATTCATAGTTTCTGTAATATCAGTTATGCTCTCGTGTAAACAAGATACGAATGCTCCAATTTACTATTTGCATATTCCCAGAGAGACTACGATCGCGAGGCACGATCAGTAGTGCAGCCGAAAGCGCTCTAGAAGTCGCGGCAACGTTCCATGAGCCTGGTATTAAGTTTCCAAGATACTGCAGGTATCGCGCTGGCTCCACACACTTGTGATGCTTCGGGGGTTGTTGCGGCATATTAGGAGCTTAAAGTCGTATAGTGCATGTGTTCCTACGGTTGCGGGCGATCTCGGAGCCGGGCAGAAATATGTCGAAAAACCGGGGTTCTATTTGATTAGATTTCATATTATCGGGGTTACGCGAGTGGATATCTCTACCTATATTCACCTCACATCTACAGCTACTCATATGCTCAAAAAAGCCTACCAAAAATCCCTCTCCACCTCCCCTTCACCACCCTCAAAAGCGCAAACCAAAACACAAAACCCAAAAAACAGCACATAAACCAACTCCTAAACATTCCCAAACCTCCCCCACCTTCACAAACAGAACCGACAAACGAGTCCCTCTCAACAGCAACATAATATCACAAGCCATCTTTTCCCTCGAAACACACCTCGCCTTCTCCTCCGCCTTCCTCAAAACCTCTTCCCTCTCCTCCACCGTCATCTTCTCAACCACCTCCTCGATCGCCTACCCATCAACCGTCAGTTCTACCAAACACTACGACAAAGCAATCGCAAGCGCGGCAAGGACTTCTACCCACGCGAACCTCTTCCCCAAACAAGCGTGCCGACTTCGCTAAGGGGGTGTATGATCCTTTAACAGGTGTGTATAAAGCACTCCCTCCCCCGGCGTCCTTCTTTAACCAATGTCCGGACCTAAACTCCTCCAAACTCAGAACCTCAGATTTTGATGCCCGCTCGGAACACGAAGCCTAGCTACCCAGACCCCAAGGCCTGGAAGGAGAGGTAGCGGCGGGACCAGGGCCATTGTGCGGAGATGAGCCGGTGGTAGAGCATGATGGGGATGGAGAGCGCGGTTAGGGAAGAGGAAGATGGAAGTCATGAGGGAGGGAGAGCGTGGCCGAGGTTTAGGGTAGAGATTCACTTTACGCAAACTCGGGGGCTCTTGGCGGGCGAAAAGAATGGATATTCAAATAGACAAAAGAAAAGACGTCGATACCTCAAGAATTATCCAAACACGAGCCCGCCTCCCCAAAGACTACCACCCAGAAAAAAAGAAAAAAAAACCGAGGCGAGAAGCATCTTCGTATCAGGGAAGACGGACCTCCATCCAGCCGACCGTCGCCGCTCCCGACCCCAAAGATCACCCATCCCTACCTATCCTTACCGGCGCCGCCGCGCATTAGCGCCACCCACCACCGACGCTTAACCGAGACGGGCAACCGATACGAGATATATATCTCGCGTCCTGCATCTTATCTGCAAGTAAGCAGCCACCTTCGGACTACCAACGACTGCTGATCAGGCGTCCGGGTGTGCCTGCGCGACGCGCGGTGCTGGTGTGGGGGCCGGGGAGTTTAACTGGGTCTTTGGTGGTCGCCGTTTGAAACAGGGCTTGGCGTTTGGTGGGGGCCGGAAAGCGAAGGCTATACGACGCGAGTCTTTTGCGCTAGGGTGGCGGGGGTTTTGGTGTCGCTAGAGTGGGTTTGCGCTGATGGGGAATGGGGTCGGGTTGGTAGCGGGGGCTCGGTACTGAGGGTTGTGTCGCCGTGTCGCCGTGTCGCGTTGCGTTGCGGGATGCTGGGGAGGGGTGGGGTTGCTTTCATTTATGAGGTCGGGGGTCTTCGAGTGGGAAGGGTGGTTGGTGGTGAGAGTTCGCGGGCTTCTACTCGTTTTTTTTTTTTTTGTTGGATTCGAACTTGGGTTTCGAGGTATGGCGAACTCACGGCAACACGATCTCGTTCCATCTTCTCGTCCGCCGCACCTTCGCGAGCGACAGGAGCACACTGCGGAAAGCGACTTGGCCCTCTCAGAAAATCCTCCGTGCACTCCGAAATTTAAACATGTCGAGGAAAACCCCAACTTCTCAATCCGCGAACCAGTCCCAGAATCCTCATCCGCCTTCGTTAACCCCTTCCTCCCCCTCCCGGAAACCTCACCCCTCAACCCAATCAGCCCAAATTTCAGCTCCAAAGCGTGGCTCACCAACCTACACAGCTTCGCGTCCCGCGACCCAGTCCGCTACCCTCCCCGAACCGCCTCGCTCTCCTTCAAAAACCTGAGCGCGCGCGGCTTCGGCAGCCCGACCGACTACCAAAAAACGGTCGGAAACGCCCTATGGGCCGGCGTGGACTCACTCTTCCGATGGGCAACTGGGACGAGACGGGACCAGAAAATCCAAATCCTCCGAGAATTTAACGGGGTAATTGCGAGCGGGGAGTCGCTACTCGTCCTCGGAAGGCCAGGGAGCGGGTGTTCGACACTACTTAAAACCCTCTCCGGGGACACGCACGGGTTCCACGTCTCCCCGGACTCGGAGCTCAATTACCAGGGGATACCGCCTTCGGTGATGCATGACCGGTTTCGCGGGGAAGCGATATATGTCGGCGAGACGGATGTTCATTTCCCTCAAGTAACCGTGGGAGATACACTCCTCTTCGCTGCCCACGCGCGGGCTCCCCCGAGCGATACCTTCCCCGGTGTTACGCGGGATGCGTACGCGCAACGGATGCGCGACGTTACCCTCTCCGTCTTCGGTCTGCGCGAAGCGATCGATACGAAAGTCGGGAACGACCTCCTCCCCGGCTGCAGCGGAGGCGAGAGGAAACGGGTCACGATCGCGGAAGGCGTTCTCAGTGGCGCGGGGGTACAGTGTTGGGATAACAGTACACGCGGGTTAGACAGTGAGAACGCGGTCGGGTTCTGTCGGTGGTTACATTCCGAGAGGCGATCGACGGGGGGAGTTGCTGGGGTCGCGCTTTATGGGGTCGGGGAGGGGGGGTATGCTTGTTTTGATAAAGCGACCGTGCTTTATGAGGGGAGGCAGATCTTTTTTGGGCGTGCGGGGGAGGCGAGGCGGTTTTTTGAGGAGGTGGGGTTCGAGCCGTTGGAGAGGCAGACTACGGCCGATTTTTTGACGGGGGTTACGCATCCTGCTGAGCGGAGGGTTAAACCGGGTTTCGAGAACCGCACGCCGCGCACACCCGACGAGTTTGCGGAGGTGTGGAAGCGGAGTCCAGAGTACGCGGCGTTGATGGGGGAGATCGATGCGTACAATGAGAAGTATACACTTAACGGGCCTTCTGTAGCGGAGTTCACGGCTGCGAGGAGAGTCTGGCAAGACAAGGATCAGTACGCCTCTTTTCCCGCTCCCCGTACCCCCATACACCCATCCCCAGTCAACTAACCTACTGGCAGGAGCGTCAAATCCCCGTACCTCCTATCCCTCCCCCACCAAACCGCTCTTTGCGTCCACCGGGGATTCCAGCGGCTCAAGGGGGACGCGAGTCTTGCTATCTCCGGGACCGTAGCGAACGGACTAATGGCGCTCGTGATAGGGAGTGTGTTTTATAATCTCCCATCCACCGCTACGTCATTCTACAGTCGTGGGGTGTTGCTCTTCTTCGCGATTTTAATGAATGCATTTGCCAGCGGTTTGGAGGTGTGTCTCCCTCACTCCCTCACCACATAAAAGAACGCAGCTGGAAGTGGGAGAGTAGCTAAACATCCCTCCTCCTCTAGATTCTTATCCTATACGCACAGCGCCCGATCGTAGAGAAACACAGGCGATATGCATTCCACACTCCCTCCGCGGAAGCTATTTCATCGATCCTCTGCTCGCTCCCAGAGAAAACATTAAACGCAATATTTTTCAACATGGCACTCTACTTCATGACCAACCTCCGCCGTACCCCCTCCGCATTCCTCATCTTCCTCCTCTTCTCATTCTCCACTACCCTCGCCCTATCCATGCTCTTCCGCTCCATCGCCGCCATGAGCCGCACGCTCGTTCAAGCGCTTTGTCCGAGCGCGATTGTCATTTTGGCGTTGATGATATATACCGGATTCGTCATTCCACCGGCTTACATGGTGCGGTGGTTACGATGGATTCGCTATGTTGATCCTATAGCGTATGCCTACGAGAGTCTTATGGTCAACGAATTCACAGATCGGAATTTTCCCTGTGAGACGTATATCCCGGGGGGACCGGGTTACGGTAATCTTGACCCGGCCGATCACGTTTGTGCTACCGTTGGAGCCGTTCCTGGGTCTAATGTCGTGTCTGGGGCGGAGTATATTCGGTTGAATTTTGGGTATCAGCGGGGACATCTTTGGAGGTATGGCGCGTGGCTTTCTTTGCCTGGCTTGGCAAGCCACACTCGTGGCGTTTTTCTTCCTTCCCTTTTATTTTTAGTTGTGGGGGAGGGGGGGCTGACTGACGGAACAGGAATTTGGGGATTATTTTCGCGTTCGCGGTGTTCTTTCTCGGGACGTATCTCATTGCTACTGAGACCATCGCCGCAAAGAAATCAAAAGGTGAAGTCCTGCTCTTCAAACGCGGTCACCTCAAACAGCAACCTCACCGACGCAACCCCGACGTCGAAACTACGTCCGCAAAATCATCTTCCTCCTCGGGGTTAGGGGAGATGGCGCCTCGGGAAGAAGGTGGGAAGACAAAGAAGGAAGGGGGTATTTTTCAGTGGCGGGATATTTGCTGTGATATCAAGGTTAAGGGGGGTGGGAAGAGGATTTTGGATCGGGTTGATGGGTGGGTTAGACCGGGGACGTTGACTGCGCTTTTGGTGGGTAGTATGATTTCGTTATGAAGGGGTGTGGATTTTGGATTTGCCCCCTTTTTTGTGCACCCCCCTTTTGCTTAACCCTTTTTTCTGGAACCGGGGTTTTTGTGTTCTCTCGTTTCGCGGGATAGATGTTTTGTGTTACTGTGGTATCTCCGTGTTAAGGAGGATGCGTTTTGCAGAAGCTCGTTTTTATGGAATGCACATTTTGTATCGCCCCTTTGTAAACTACCCCTCTCTGTTTTACCCCCATTTCGCCGCCCACTTTCCGCCCCCCCAGCCCCACAGGCCCCACAAAACAACTACTAACCCCACCTCCCATAGGGCCCCTCTGGTGCCGGAAAAACCACTCTTCTTGACGTTCTCGCGACCCGCTCCCACCTCGGCGCCATAACCGGCGAAGCCCTCGTCGACGGACACCAACGCGACATTTCCTTCCAGCGCAAAACCGGATACGTCCAACAAGCGGACATACACCTCGAAACGGCGACTGTGCGAGAAGCGTTGCGATTTAGCGCTGTCATGCGGCAACCCGCGCGCGTTAGTCGGAGGGAGAAATTGGAGTATGTGGAAGAGGTTATTCGGATTTTGGGGATGGAGGGGTATGCCGATGCTGTTGTTGGGGTGCCTGGTGAAGGTCCGCTATCCCCCCATATCTTACCAAGAGTGAGTGTATTGCCGCAGCTAACACCGCATGAAAGGCCTAAATATCGAACAACGTAAACTCCTCTCCCTCGCCACCGAGTTAGCCGCGAAACCTTCCCTCCTCCTCTTCCTCGATGAACCCACGTCCGGCTTAGACTCCCAAACATCCTGGTCCATCCTCACTCTCCTGACTAAACTCGCGGATCACGGGCACGCGATATTGTGCACTATCCACCAACCCTCCGCTACGTTGTTCCAGCGGTTTGAGAGGGTGCTGTTTTTGGGACCCGATGGTAAGACGGCGTATTTCGGCGAGCTGGGCCCGGGCTGCGAGACCGTGATACGTTATTTTGAGAGGAACGGAGCCTCGCCGTGTCCGAGGGATGGGAATCCGGCGGAGTGGTTGATGGAGACTATCGGGTGTGCGCCGGGTTCGCATAGCGAGATAAATTGGCCGGAGGTGTGGAGAAGTAGTCCTGAGTACGCGGAGATGCGGAGAGAATATGACGAGATGAAGGCGAGACTGAGGGAGAAAACACCAGCTGTGAGAGCGGTGGGTGATAAAGAAGACTATCGGGAATTCGCGGCGCCGTTTAGGGTGCAGCTTTGGGAGTGCTTTAAGAGGATTAATCAACAGTATTGGAGGTCGCCGTCGTATATCTATTCGAAGACTGCTTTGTCGGTTCTTGTGGTAAGTTTCCGGGCTTCTTTTAAAGGTTGACTATAAATTTGTGTGAACAGTGGTTGATTATAGAGTTGATGTAGAGTCTTTTCTTGGGGCTATCTCTCTGGAAAGCGGATAATACTCTACAAGGGTTACAGAACCAGGCATTCAGCATCTTCATGCTTTTGTAAGTCCCAATCCGTCACAAATCCCGCTCCTCACACCACCCCTTAGCTTCTGTCCCCCCATTCTTCCCACTACCCCCTAACAATTCCCCAGAACCCTCTCCTCCAATTTTGTCCCCCAAATTCTCCCCAACTTCGTCCTCCAACGCTCTCTCTACGAAGCCCGCGAATACCCCGCAAAGATCTACTCCTGGTCGGTCTTTCTACTCTCCAACATCCTCGTCGAACTCCCCTGGAACACTCTCATGTCCGTCTTTGTCTTCACCGCCTGGTACTATCCAATTGGATTGTACCGCAACGGTGAGTCCACCCACTCGATGGCGGATAGGGGAGGGACGATGTTTGCGCTGGTGTGGATGTATTTGATGTACGCGAGCACATTTGCGCATATGATACAAGTGCTATTCGATACCGCGGAAATGGCCGGAAATATCGCCAACGTACTCTTTCTGTTCTCTCTAATCTTCTGCGGGTATTTCCCCTCCCCAAAAAATCCCACTCCCAAAACCCTACAAAACCACAAAGCGCTAACTCTCTCAAAACCTCAGCATCCTCTCTCCGCCCTCCCACCTCCCCGGCATCTGGAAAAACACAACATACCGCCTCTCTCCCTTCACTTACCTCGTCTCCGCTATCCTCTCCACCGCCATTGCGCACGCCCCCGTTCACTGCTCTCCCATCGAACTCCTTCACTTCACCCCCCCTCCCAACACCACATGCGGCGCGTACATGGCAGCCTACATCCGTCGAGCCGGGGGGTATGTCGTCGACCCCGCAGCGAGGGATAGGTGTGGGTTCTGTATTATGGGGGAGACGGATGAGTGGTTAGAGAGTGTGGGGGTGAGGTATGGAGATCGATGGAGGAATTGGGGGATTTTGTGGGGGTATGTGGTGGTTAATGTGGCTTTGGCGATGGGAATGTATTGGTTGCTTAGGGTGCCGAAGAGGAAGAGGGGTAAAGAGGAGGAAGGGGAGGAGGGAGAGGGAGTGGAGATGGTGGAGATAGGTGGGGAAAAGAAGGGGTGGCAGGACGGCTTTGTTTTCTACAGGGGAGGAAAGAAAGGGATCGGGGACGGATAACGGATATACCTGACTGGTCTGAAACGGTAATCGGCGTCTAGTCTGTAGTTTAAAATTACGTGTGTCTATTTTATCTGGAATAGCCAATATCTTCTAATCCTATTTTTTTTATCCCTGAAAAGTGGCATCACTGAAAAGATTCTCATTGAGTCAACAGCACTTTGAAATTGATTGTATCGAATTTACCAGCTAATTTTGCGCATTGAATTTGAATCAATAGCCTCAAGTTATGCAATTAAATTCGTGAGTATCATCAGTTTGTAGGGGATCACCTCAGGTTGCGAACGCAAACACCGAAGGGGCATACGGTTAAAACGATATGGTTCCTTTAGCCTTTGACTGTTAGAGTTCCTCAGCTGCGGACATATGAGGATTAAAGCGGCGACCACCGAATACTGGCGAGACAATTGTTGCGTATGTTTTCATCAAGTTAAAGTGGCTTGCCACTTTCAACACTGTCCAAATGTCTCATTTCGCAGGTTTGTAAAATGGCGAATCACATCACATTCACTCTGTGGCAGAAAGGCCCATGATTTCCCTGTGATTATCTCTTTCCGGTTTTTTGAGCCATTTCCGACCCTGCTTCGCCTGAGAGCTGGGGTGTGTGAAACGGGAAAGAATCAAAATTGCTACTTCTCATTTGCTAGCACCGAAGCAAGGATTTAAACCAGGCACAAACGGCAAGATCGGTATTAATCGGCATTCTTAACAATATGAGCCGTTTTACCGCAGAAACAGATGGAATTCTCGCGTTCCTGGACCTCTAATAGTTGAATGTGAAGGGTAGAAAGTTGCGGGGAAATCGGGCACGGAAACTGAGGGGATGCCGCAAGGAGCGTGTTTTGGTGGAGGTTCTAGTTAAGGATTTGTTCAACTTTGATTGTAGATGTTAGGGAGGATTTCAATGGCAATATATGGCAAAGGCTACTCAGTTCGTGCTGCAGCTGCCTGGTGGTACTGACCTTGTTTCATAACGATCAAGTCCCGATTTGCTCTAACTGTGAGATTGCACTATCTCAGCTTATATACAAATCTGCAACCTTAGCTCGGGTATTTCAATCTCGAATAACACTAGTATTATCCCCTTGTTATTATTTGGGATGGGGAGCGTTGGCTTCGACGGGATAAATGGTACTGGGATAATGACAACGGAGACATGGATCATGAAAAGGCCAAAACAGCTCCGGTCATCACTTTTTCGACAATGCCGATTGAACTGAAGGCGTTGGTTGTAAATTGACAGCTGGAAGGAGTGGTTGTACTAGTATACCCAGTCTGTTGAGATGACTGGTGGATTTAGCTCGGGTCTAGAGGCTTGTGAGGAAGGATTTCCAATGTCAGATGGTGGGTTTGTCAGAATAGGCACCCAGCAGGAATTACTAAAATCTGTTATTCTGGGCAATTCACCTAGTGGGGATCTGGGAGGTTGTGTCGTTTCAGGCGACTCTGTAGACAGAAACGAAGGAACCGGGGGTGTTCTAATGAGTGACAAAGGAATGTCGGCGACGAGATTGCGAACTTGAGAATTTTAGCATGCCATTAGTGGCAAAGGTTGGCTGCATCATGAGACGATCGCAGAGTTTTGAGCAGAGGAAAGGGCTCTTGCCCTTAAACCGTTCCAGTCATCATGCGGATTTGAGATACCCGTGTCTGTAAGCTCAAACCCAATGGGAACCGGCTCTCCCAGTTGGTATATCTGCGTGTGCCCGTCTTTTGCTAACCGAATCAATAGCAAATTAACATTCAACAGCAGGTGGTGCTGCTCAGGATCAGCCGCAGTGCTCTAGATAGAAAGCAAGATTAATGGAACCCAAAGATGAGCACATTAAAGCACCTGGAATCCGATTAGGACGGCAACTTCTGGGACGTCCTCGCCAAAGATAGACGCAGTAGCATGTTCTTTTTCCAGCAAGCCAAAGACTTTGAGCCACGGCTTCACGGACGGATCACGCTTAGGCCTAGACAGAGCCACAAAATATTGTCCGCAGGAGCTAAGCACGCAGTTGCCCGCACAGGGGATTCGGCCATTCTGCCTAACAGACCACTAGTGATCCTCCAGACGTATAGGGAAAAGGTGGACTTGCAGTGGGACGCGGAAAGTTTGTCCACCACCAACAAACTACACTCCGTACACCGCCACGTAGCCTCCGCAAATTTGAAAATGCTTTGCGACATAGCATCAGATCGTCTATATGGCAATATAGCTTCCAGCTAAATTTAAATGTTCTATGATGTGGAGATCGGTTTTATTTGACTTGGTCCATGTTGATACACTCGGTCACTGGCACGTGCGTCTTCATCAAGCTATGTAACATACAGTCATGCGTCATAAGTTCTCGCTAAAATCGCGTAGAAAGCGCGTTTCGGCGCGTCTCCCTCTATTACTCCTAATTACACTACAACAATATGCCAGCTCAACGCACCCCTCTCAGTGCCATCAGTGGGAATCGGTATCGTGGAAAGGAACTCAATCTATATCAAAGAGGATTTATTGTCAGGCGTGCTTCCGCAGGTGTTACACCCACTTCCATTGCCAAGACATTAAAGCTCTCCCAGCATACTGTTGTATCAACCATTGAACTTGACTCCCTACGAATCAATGGGGCCTCCCAATCTAGATCTGGGAGGCCAGAAGTATACACTGAAGCTGATTATTGACTTCTACTAGGCATGTATGCCTGCACTCAAAGAATACTTACCAGGAGGTTCAGAAGACCTGTAGTCTTGATTTTTCCTCTTCCATTATCAAGCACAAACTTACCAAGCATGGCATCTCCAATTGGCGAGCAAAATGTTGCCCATTTCTTATGGAAGTGCATATAGCTGCTTACCTTGCCTGGTGCTTACAGCATCAATATGTGATATATAAGGAATGAGGATTATTTATGTGGAGTGATAAGTATTTGGTAGAATAGGGGTAGGGCAAGAATTAAGAGTAGTGCTTTTGTATCCCAGCTCAAAAATAGGATAAAGAAATGATTCAAACCTACAATAGTAGCAAGAATTTAAGTATTATGGTCTGGAGGTAATTTTGGGATAATGGGAGATCAGATCTATATGTATTAGATCGAGATTTTAAGTCTAAAAAGCATGGGTATTCTGCCAACTTCTATTTGACTATTCTCAATGCTTAAGTACTTCCATTATATCAGGAATTAGAGGGAAATAAGGCAGAAACTTATACCTTCATGCAGGACAATACCTCTATCCATACTGCTTACAAGGTCTGCAATTGGTTTAGAGATAGTGGAATTACAACCATAGATTGGCCTCCCTACTTGCTAGATCTTAACTCTATTGAGTATATCTGGGATCTACTCAAAAAGCTCCTTACAGAAATGTACCCAGAACTCTCAACTTCAAAGACTAAAGAGAAGAATGATATAAAGGCAATGGAAGAGGCATTGAAGGTATGCTGGGCTGCAATACCCAAAGAACACTTTGATGCTCTGTATATAAGTTATCATAGGAAGATTGAGGCCTGCATTATGGCAAAAGGCTGGCATACAAAATATTGAGTACTTCTGAGTAAGTTCTAACAACTCCACCTATCACAATTTATGCGCCCAAGGCTAATGAACAAATGCATCTAGTCAGATTAAGATTCTATTGTAGATTGATAAAGTTATGTGGATTTATATGAGGGGGAGGCATGTCGTGGAAAAGCGTCATTTTTATTTAGCGAGAACGTATGAGCTAGTACGGTACCTCCATTAGCAATATATTTTCTACAAGGTTGAAACTCTATGAATAATGCCTCTAGCTAACCCTCATGATATCCTTCTAGGTGAAACCCCCAATACAATTATAAAGTTGTGGATAACTGTGTTGGTATTCTCGGATTTCGAAGGGTGGACAAACCTTCCGCGTAGTACTGTATTGATGTGTCAGATGTAGCGCAACAACAAGGTTCTTGGTACCGGCACACCCCATTTTGGTTCGCGCGCACCTCCCTCGCCACCTCACATTCCCCAAATGCTGAGGCGCATATATATTACCCTCATATTTCAATTATAAATTTTGAAGTTATCACATTGCAGTTTGGCCTTTCCCCTATGCCCTCCACTAGTTTCACAAACCGAGGAAGTGTCGTGGTGATTGAAAAGTACTTCCGGAAAAGAAGTACTTCTATAGGTGCAGACGGGAATTTTGCAAAGTTAGCGGATCGCTTAGGCCTGCGACGCCCTAGGTTTAGGGTGCGAACGCCTATGCCCTGGCCCTAACAGGGCAGGCAGGTGGGCCCGTTTTCGCACTACGTCCCAATAAAGTGTTCAGTGTTGCATACGATTCATAGATTGGGGTGTTCCAGGGACCGGGCACTGGCGTTCACGAAATGTTCTTGGATATCCCCGATGTGTATATCCGACTCGCGGATAACAAAATTCCTGGAATAATTGGGCCGATTCAGGATACGTATACCAATCTTGAATTAATCTACTCTGATTCATGGAGCCAGGGCCAGGCCACGGATTTATAGGATAAACCCTTCCATCCCCCAACATTTTCCCATCGCTTCCAATCTTGCAGTTGACATAGTAGTACCAACCACACTCACCATTGCCGTCCCTTCTAATGTGACTGAACTTACAATGATTGTGAGCTTTACTCGGCTTGCAGAAGATGCTTTCCATAATTATTTAACTGCAAAGACCTAATCGCTTCCTTACGTCTATACTACTTGAGAAAAAGCTAGACTTAATAAGCTGGCTCACAAACCCCAAGTGCAAATGTAAGGGAGATTGCACTTCAAATCGCTGTGCTTGCAAAAAAGCAGGTATAGTTTGCACTGAACAGTATCATGGCAGGGGTAGAGCAGTGCTGTATGCAAGAAATTTGCGACTGAACTGGATAGAACTTCGCAGGGGAGGAAACGGGCTGCTACTACAACTGATATTCCAGCTGAGAGAGAAAGACGGAGTTGCAGAACCCGTCGTTGATAGGCATTAATGATTGTATCTAGTTTTGCTTAGTCTCTATTCTTCGCTTGCATACGCGTCACGAATCCTGAAATTTATTCCCGAATGCATAACCCATTCACGAACTTGAATATTCTCCAGCCGTATACAACATCAGGCACGGGTTCTGGGTTGGGTGCTGATCAGCAATGACCAACCTCACCTGCTTAGGCAGAATTAGGGCAATTAGACGCGCTTGCAGCAGGACATATGGCAGGCTATTGAACGGATTTCTCGTTAAGAATCTTAACTGATTTAGTGGGGTCGGGAGAGGGGTGCGCCCGTACCAAGAACCAGCAACAAACGTCTCACCGCTGATCAGTGCACTGTTAAGATACAGCGGCCGGTAGGACATCTGACCAATCTAGGTTATGCTCTCTCCGAAATCTACTAGACGGGTTGATGGTGGGTAATCCCGCCGGGCGCTTCTGTTCTGAGTGTAGAGCCGCGGTGCCCTTGCGGCTAGTAATTCAAGCAAGTAAAAACATCGAGATGGCGACTGGGATGGAAAAACCTGACAGATCTCTAGGACGCATAATCATTGCTGGGCATCCGGTGACTGTATCGGGCATGCTCGGTGGGTGGTTTTAAAAGGTCTAGACAGTTCACAGGGATTTGTAGAGTTTGCTCTAGGTCTTTGTCCATTTTGCGTTATTGCCCCAGTACTGCTATAATTCAAGATTAAACACATCCTTCGAAGACTCTTGCAAAACGTTTCCGTATTCGAAAGCATATCATACGCCAATTTTCATCAGGGCCTGATAAGCTCCAGTTGATCATCTCCTTGGAGCGAGATATCCGTCAAGGATTGGCAGTGTCAGAAAAGTTGAGAGAGTTCATTCTCGTTGAAGAGATAGATTTGGAGCCACGACAGAAAATTTTGGGGATTCAGGAAATTCTGCAATTGACAGATCTCCAGCGAATTCAGTTGTTAAACCAAACATAGATGGCCTACCCAGTTTTCCGTTGTATAATCTAGAAAGGGAAACCTTTCGCGGAGACTGTCGCTTCCGATTGTCGGCGCATTTCCATATAGAGCATGCTCGGCTTGAATAGATTTGCTGGCCAAGTGCGACACTCTTGGAGCGAGGTCTTGTTGGCCATGGTGGATTTTACATAGAAATCGCAAATCTGCTCTGGTAGTACCCACTCCCTTCCATCGCGAAGCAAGTCTCTAGCCGAAAGGGGCACTAATTGGACGGAACCATCCCACCCTATACCAAACCAGACTCACGCAAACTCTTCTCAACAACAAAATCATTTACAGCTGACACCAAAAACCTCATATTCGACGCATCCGAGGCGTCCGTAGTCGTCGTGTAAAGTGTCCTCCCTAGCTTTACCCCAAGCCCCTCCGCGTTCTCCGTGAACCGCGAGATGATGTACTCCGTCGCCTCGTGGAAATAGTTTTCTCCCGTATAATGGGGGAAATAGTCCCGCAGCGGACGCGCGCCCAGTTTTTCCTTAAAGCGAGTCACATTAGTGAGGAAGAGGACGATTGGCGAGCGTCCAAACCACCGGGAATTGACGACGGACTCGAACAGCATGAGGGTTTCTGTCAACTGGTAGTGCCCTGGTTCGCTGACGCTTGGCTGGTCGTAAGAGGAGATATCTACGACGAAGAGGACGCAGGTTACACGTTCGAATTGGTGGGCCCACTTCGGGTGGGTGCTCCACTGGGCACCGCTGTCAACGATTCGGTAGGTTAGGTCGCCGATGACGAAGACGTATTCTTTCATCCCTTGGGTTCCTCTGGAACGGAGATGGAGGATGTCGATGTCGGTGGGAATGTAGTAGGGATGGGAGATTCTTTGGATGTGTTTGAGCCAGCTATTCATTTTTGAATGTAACTGTTAGAAAGGGGAGCTCGTTCTATGACAGCCAGAGAGACCTACTATCCAGCTGAATTGAGTGTATAATCCGAAACTTTGTCTATGACTTCACGGAAGAGGGAATCGAGTTGCGGGTACATTCGCAAGCTCTTTATCAGGCTCTCCGTCGCGTTCGCGGTCGCAGGAGTAATTTCGGCCTTGTCCACCTCGCTCTTCTCAATCTCCTGCGACAAGATCCCTGCGAGAATCCTATCCTCATCATTCAGCTGGACGCCTGCCACTTCCAGACCTTCCATCACAACTTGAACGGCCTTCAACGCCGCGCTTAGCGCCTGATCCCGGTAACATTCGCGTTCATCACGCGAATAGCCACCATTGTGGAAGAGTTCCATGTGCGCCATCAACGCTTCCTTTCCGCTGTCAGGTCCAGAAAGCAGCAACATGTTGATTTCGTTCCCCAGCATATGCCTTTCTCTCCAAAGCGTATTGTTAATCTCCTCAGACCGTTGATCCTGTTTCCGTAGTTCCGACCATGTCATCCCATTTATCAACGGTGATTGGGTGGTGGCTTTAACATCTGCTTGCCGACGTCGGAGGCTCTCCTTGAGAGAGCCGCGCAGTGCTCGTTCATACACTTTCGAGATGAAGACCTCACGGTCGAATTGGAATACCGTGGATATCTTGGAGAGGTTGTCGGTGCAGCGGCTGTAGAAGGAGTCCGTGTCACGATGGACGTATAACGATGCGGAATCGTCTTGGACACGGCGAAAGATCTTACGACTGCTAGACTTCTCGAGGATGACTTTTTGTTCGGAGTTGGATTTACTGCCGTTCGTTCGTTCATTCAGTTGGAAATCGCAAGGCTGATATATCGACGAGGTCTTATTTTATATCTTACCAATTACATGCTGTCAACAGCAGAGTCAACGCGCTAACCTGCCGCTCCATCACCTTCTGCAAATCCTCGTTCGCCTTACTGCCAAACATAATCCTAATCTTGCTCCCCAAATCCAGCGGCTCCCCCTCACTCGTCTTCCTCCGAATCTCCGAAACTTGCTCATCCATCCTCCCAACCAGCATCCGACAGCACGTCATCGACAGATCCAAATCCATTGCTAACTGATGATGCTGTTCCTCCGCCAGATCCGAATCGACCCATTCTTGAATTTTCCCCAACGCGGCTTTTAGAGCCGTCAGCTGCGCGATTAGGCTCAGAAGCGTGAAGTCGGCGTCCCTCCACCGGTCGTGCAGGTCCCGGAGGGATTGGATCGTCTTTCCCACTACGTCGATTATGTTGGCGATCGCGCCGGCGGTACCGATGATCGTTATGGGGTCTGCCATTGGAATATGGGAGAGGAAGAGGGAGGTACGGTGCAGAGGGTGGGAAGGCTGGTAATTGGCATTTTGCTGGACGAGGCTGAAGAACCTTCATGTTTTGTGGCTTGCATGGCCTCGAACTTCCGGTTGGAGCTAGTCGGTACAGCCCATGCGTCTGCACGAAGAACGGAAAAAGTAAGCTAAGATATCTACTCAGCACGGAGTATACGTGTTCACAAAGCTAGGGTGAGTTTGCGAACGGTAATAGAAAGAGGTAGGGTTATTTGCTGGACTACCGCGACTTTCCGACGTACAGTGGGGTAGAAAGTTTGTACGCCTTTTTTCGCTTACTGTACTCCGTGATAGCTCTAACGTGTTGTCGCGGTTCGCTAAATCCTGCATGAAGCATAGGCAGTCGCTTAACTGGAAGCCACCACCCCAAGCTTGCTTTTACGACCAGATCTGGCAAGAGGCCTTTTTCTTCTGTGCCCCAGACCAACAGCACTGCCAGAATTCAAATTCTAAAAACTGGACCCTTACTGCTATTCCTCTCGGAATAATTTTCGCATTTTTAAACGGTTGTGTTGTGGTTCCATGGTAGCATTCATCCTGGTGCGGAGGAGTGTACAAACTTTCCACCTCCTAGTGTATTTTCTGGGGTACCGTGACCCAACCTCCAATCTATGGCGTGCGACACCCCCCCTCCCAAATCGACAGAAATTTTCTATCATTCTTCTTTGCAGTATACCAAAGCCTGTCTCTATGTCGTCGCAAAAGTAATTAACTGGCTGGTGTGACTAATCCTGAGCGTTGAATCTGGCGTATGGTACTTTACCGACTACTCTTTAGATTGCATGGCGTGTTCGGTTGAGTGGTTTGTGCTCTGCACCATCGTTTAGGCGAGGGGGCTAGTAAAATAACTGCACTAAATGGAAAATCTATCACGGATATTTCGCCCGCTACGGGTGAGTGTTACAAATACTCTCTTTTTTTGCTTGGTTCAAACCTCTAGCTGGTGCATCAGCTACGGTTTTCATTTTGGTGTCGGCTGGTGCGACGGAAACAGCCACTGTAACTACGACGAGGGTACTACGTACTTGTTGCCGTTTCTGCTAGCGCGAATCCTGTTTCGTCTGGTGGGAGCGATAAGGTACTCTTAGGCTGGCGGATTCTGGCTGGTACGGTTTTAGCTTCAAGTTTTGTCGTCGTTCTGCTTTGGGTTCTGAAGGGGTAAAGCGGCGCTCGAGCGGCGATAAAGATTGGTTCGTATTACGAAGTGGAAGACCAGGCTGAGAATTTCTACCATCTAAGACACCCCATTTCTACGCCAACAGTCATGCGTCACTGCATATACAGTTCGGGCACGGGGGCATCCCTGCAGAAATCTGCGTGTGGAGACTCAAGTCTGCAGCTTTCGCGGTCAAGTCTCATGATTAGTTCCGTCAAGAGCCCGCTTGAAGGGTACTTTGTTGAAAAGTAGGCTCTGATTCTGGAGCTGCTGTCAGCTTGAATTCACAATGGCTATGAAAGAGTGATGGTATGTAATTTACCTGGGTCATACAAGCGATGTAATTGCGAGATTTGTTATCCTTTCAAGTATCTAACGAGGATGGATGGGATATATAGACCGGTTCGGGGAATTGGCACAGTGGATTCTTACGGATCTCCGCATATCTAACAGTCAGAGATTGGCTCTTGATGAGTTCTCTTTCTTCGCTTAGACCGCCAGTGAGAAGGCACCGCTAGGAGCGTCGCGGGCTAGAAATTTGTGATATGGAAGGCGTCCCCTACCGAGCTGTATAAGCGGTATGATACCCCGAAACTCTTACTAATATACTGCGAACTTTGCCTCGCAAGGTAATATCAACCCCAGTTCGGATGGCTCCCACGACGGACCGCTAGTAACAAGTACGCGTTGGTAGGTTTTGCGCCAGGCACATGCTCCGGCTTCGTTTCCGCACTCACCACATCTACCGATTCCCCCAACTCTCTGAAAAGAAAGCTTATATTATAGTCCATGTCCTCAGCTCTAGGACTTGCCTTCCCGGCCCGCTCTGTGCGAACCCTTTCATCTCTTCTAGCGAAGAAAGCTTGAAGGGCGCTCTTCCAAATATCGCCGTGGCCGTACCTCACCGCCATATCGCCCGGCGTCGACCCCCGGATGTCCTTCGACATCCAGCCCGCACCAGCACCAAGAAGCTCATCTATGCACTCACGCATCCCATGATCGCAAGCAAAGTACAGCGCAGTCCGACCGCCATCATCCAATGCGTCAACATTCATGTTGTGCTTAAGTAATCCGCGGACCCCCTCCGCATAGCCGACAGTACATGCCCAGTGCAGGAAAGTTCTACCAATTGCGTCTCTTAGTCTAAGGTCTATGGTTTGAAAGTCATCTATGGAGAAGGATCCTTCAGGGCACTCCGTCTCGTTGGCGGGGAGTAGTAATGTGTCCGAGATTTCTTCTCCAAGTAAATCGACGGAAGTCGGGTGCTGGTACAGCCCAAAGCCTCGAGAGTGGCGCGTGTAGCGGGGCAGTGGAGGAGCTGGCGGGAGAAGAGGAGTCGGATGTATGTCATTGGGCTCCTGTTTGCTCTGGTTAGTCTGGACTTACTTGAACGAAAGAGCGTTAGTTTGCAACTAGCTGTTATTATATCTTACAACTCAATATCGAACAACGGGTTTTGCAGCCCTGCGGTCTGATCCGCGCCTTCGGAGACAAGAAACCGGCACATTGGGGTATCTAGGCGGTACGCAATAAACTTGGCGTACACTCGTGTCAGCTTAAGCAATGCTTCGAGTTTCCTGACAAGGTAAAATAGGCCGTGGAGGTGTAATGAGAGGGTAATTTGCCACGAATATGCAAGGGGGTATAGCTAGCTGGATTCTTATCTGTAGATGCTGCTAACCCTCGGCAGAACAACTGCTTCATCCCTTCAACGGTGTTTCCTTGCACCTGGATGATTGAAGCGATTCGCCACCTTTTGAACCTCAGTAAGGCTGGCCTGGAGGCCTGTCACAGCTCCATTAAAATTGTGACGACGGAGCTACGCTTGAGACTACTCAGAGCACTGTTCGATGCAACTGTTGAGTTCTGATAAAATGGGAATGATAGCTTCAATTTCGTTGGATAGACGGCCAAGCTCCACGGGATGGCTTTTGAGGGATTTGAATACGGTATGGGGTTTCTTGCTCACCGGTGTGGCTAGCATTAAGATGCCGGCGACACTCGCTGTTATTGAAAGTGGATCCATGCGTCAACGGTAAATCGACCGGCTTTTGAAGACGGGCATGGAGGACTCGTCCGAAATTGGCAGACAACCGGCTCAAATGATTTCGTTAACGAATATTAGGGTGAGGTGGCATGGTTGAAGAGGGACAAGGCTGAAGATGAAAGATACATATCCCGGTATGGCTCGTTTATTTCACCAGACGTCATCATTTGAGATTCCCTGCTGAGTAATAGGCGAGATGACCCGTTTTGTTTGTTTAGCAGTACGAGGTAAAGAGGTAGGGGGCTGCTATTGCCACACCCCAAAACACTAGGGCCACACCTTTTCGGTTGCTAACGCCACACCCTACTTTTTTCTAACGCCACACCCCAGCCAAACACACCGGCCACCTGTTAACGCGCCAGTGGAACTGTGCAATTAGTTTGTAGAAGCCCCGAGGAGATCCCCGAATAGGTAATGTTGACAGCAGTTTTCAATACAACGAGAGTACATATCTGAATGAGGGGTGTGACGGGAAGTCTGCGATCTCAGATGCCCGTGGGCCTATAATCGAAGCACATAACGCCATATACCACAGAAGAAAACGCATAGCTGTCTGGAAAATATTCTCAAGATCCCAATGAAAAGCAATGTAATAACATGTGCTGTAAACAGGTTGCACAGCTGATGTTGATATGGCGCAGTTCTACTATGCTGCTGTAGTGGGAGTCTTAGCTGTACGCAGGCTCAGGTTGCTAAAATTTAGGTGGGATGATCGCTAAATGATGGGGTGTGGTACTAGTAAATCGGAGGGTGTGGCAATAGCAGCCCCCAAGAAGTGTTATCAGGGAATGTCAGATTGCATTCATGCTAGGAGTTGTGAAGGCGATTTAGCTAGATGAAAGCTAGGATTGGTGCTAACCCAGTCGATTTCTCACCCTAGGGTAACCTAGCCTTCCCCTCTCTGTTGTCATACCAGCCTGCACCGCCTTTATGGGGATCAAGCCACAGTGTTACATGGTTTGTCGCAAAACCTAGTAGGGAACTCCCCCGGGTGAGCTCAACCCTTGGGAAAATAAAACGAAACGAAGAGGTGGGAGTGAGTCTGGGTTGGCAAATGCCCTCTCACCTCTTTTACCCGGCCGAGAGAAATTTCACTGGCAGGGTGAGAGAATGTTTCTACACTGTTGGGCTACCGAAATGGGCAGTGAATTTGTATTTTAAAGGAGTGGGTGCAGTGAATACGTTTCACTCTGTAGGCTCAGACTGCCTATAACTATCCCTCTTGAATTCTTACCTCAGTTCTACTCTATATCTTCTCGCCGCCCACAATCAGATCCACCAAGCCAGTATCGAAATACCTAAATTCAAGACAAACTCATCTCAGAACTCCTATCACCATCCTCCAGAATTCGAAAGACTCCTATCAAGAAAGTACATCATGTCCGCTACACATTGGGAATGTGTATGTTCTCCTTAGTCTCCTATTTATGTCCTTTTTCTCGCTGATTTTCGTAGTGTCAGTGTGGGTCGCTACACAACAGCATGAGGACAGAGATCTGCTCTTGTGAACATCACTACTGCAAGTAAGCTCGACCAAGTCCTCAGTGCCGTGACCCACTGCTGACTGTTGGGATGATTAGGTTGTGCAAACTTAAGTAGGCCATCCGGGTTGAGTGAGGAATTGAGCGAGCAGGAGGCGGCATACACATGGGTTTAGCAGATGGGACGGTGAACTGGCGTTTTTATTTTGCAGTCCTATTCTATTAGAATGACTAGTTAGTAGCGTTGCTTGTATTGTAAGAAAATTAAATTCCCGTGAAGTTATATTCTCACGCTGGATTGCGAACTCGCATATAAGTTGCTGGATTAAATCACGAGTGAACAGTTTATTGTAGAATCGACTATGTATGAGGGCGAAAGCTATGTAAGGAACGACTATATTGAAAGTGACAGTGAACTGATTACATGCTACATAGGATTCTAGTCGGCTTATATGTTGCGGCCGATACTGCTCAGACCTTTGGAAAGGCCGTTGAGGGCCTCCGGGTCATAATATTCCGGGTCATAGGCTGCCGGGCATGGCTATGCCGGAAGCCTCTGGGGCCGATGGTGGCACTGCCAAGGGCAGCACGCAGGCGCCAACCACAACACAGTTTTAGGCAGTACTCAAGCTAAATCACAAAAGTTTAGAATAGTCTAGAATCCATTGGGTGGCACAACGGCATAAAACATGCAGCACAACCGAGGATTTCCAACTAGATTCCCATTCTTCCAAACCGGCCCTCCAGATCGTCAGCCCTTCGCACCCCTCAGCAGCCTGGTGATTTGTGCCGCCAACTGCAGCGCCACACTGTGGGCACCGCGAAGTCTCCATTGGCATCCCGCATTCCCCAACCGTGAACTGCTCAGGCCATAAAACGCGTTTGAAGTCAGTCAATCAGCATCCCTGGATTGAATCATTCAGTTATAGAATATCAGTACTTACCGGATGCCTATTCTCGCAGTAATACCAATGCCCCGTCCCCCGAAACTCCCCTGCCATCGCTTCGTACACAGCTCGCTGTTCCTCGTTGCTCACGGTGGTATAGAACGTCTCCTCTCGCAGCATTTTCTCCGCATCTTCAATCTGGGTGAGCATGCTATGCGTGCTGGGGTGGCTGCCATATACCGCCCTAGCTCTTCCCAACTCATTCCGCGCGCTCGCGACTATGGAAGCCATAGTATCACCACCAATCACTGGGGAGAAACGCTCAAGAGCTACGAAACGAGCGAAGAAGAGGCGTCCTTCGATCTCCTGCATTGGCTGAGACGATAGGATCGCCAAGTCCACCAGGCCCAGGCTGTCCTGGCGGCTACACGAAAAGTCCAGCTTAAGTGGTTTATTCATCCATGCGTGTTGACTTGCGGTGACTAAGTGGCGTTGCTGTAGTTCCTCATGGAGTTTGGTGAAGTCGGAGAGGATAGACAGGTCGCAACGGAGTGCTATCGCGGTGGTCAAGAGACGGTTGCGCGTTTGTAGGACGTTCGTGCTAACGCTGAACTTCTGAGCCATGACGCCGCGGCGACGGCGAACGTCTTGCACTAGCTGGTGCACACGGCCGAAGGGCTGCTCGGTCTCGCTGACCTGGCGTAGGAAAGCAGCTATGTTGGCGCGGAGGCTTAGGATGTCCTTGTATCGAGAGAAGATGCCAGGGAGTTTACTGATAGTCGTAATCTGATTGTTCCGTGTTCCTCCTATGGCGAGGGGCTCGGCGATTCGTTCAGCCGTAGATCGCCCCATGGTCCTTTGGGCTTCGGCGCGAAGCTGGCTTGTTATGGACGCTTGTTCTCTCTCAGGTTCGAACTTAATTCCTCGTAGTCGCTGCTCTTGCTCATGCAGCCTGGCTTCGAGAGGCACGAAAGTTGCATTTGCCCAGACGATGAACTTCTTCGTTGCCCCGTCGAGGGTCTCACGTTTGGTGATGCGGTTGTAGCGCTGAATATCCCGGAGGGAGCCTCGGCATATCGGACATCTCTTCAGTCCGCCCGATGAAAAGGGTTCGGAGATAGACTTGACACCGACAATGGCTCCTGTTTTCGCTGAAAACTCATAGTATTCTGCCATCCCCATGTGGCCGTCAAAGCTCTCGAGCGTCATCATGTGCCCGCAAGATGGGATGATCACGGGTGATTCATCTAGGTCGACCTCGGTGTATGTTGAGCTCATTATGTAGTCAATGATCAACTCTTTGACATCTCTCGTGCCACAGACCTGGCAGAACTTCTGCGGTGGGCAATACTCGCTGCAGATCGAAGGGCATTGATGACCACAGTCGAGTTTCTTTTAACATCGCTCGGAACAGGGAAGGCGATCGCAGGGGACCGCGCAAGGCATTTCGCATCTTGCGACATGTTCGCAGACCCACGTACACGCCTCTGGACATGGTTGGCACGGCTCGTTGCACTTCTTGTTGCATTTTGAGTGGGCGCAGCGGACACTACAAGGCCTGTCGCAAGGGGGGCAAGCGCTGCCCTCATGGCAAGGCTGAGAACACACATGAGCGCAAGTATTGAAGACCCGATTGCAAGGGGTTAAGCAGTCCCCATGATTGGCCACCTTGACTTTGCCATCTTCCCTGACCTTGCAGCTGTTGCAAGGCTTGTGGCACTCGTGACCACAAGGCAGAATATCGCGGCATTGCGCTGAACATACAAAGGACCCACCAGTTACGTCTTTGTAACAATCAACTGTCACGGTATGTCCGCAACCCGGAACGACCCTTTGAACCTTCTGCGGGCACAAGTACGAACGAAGGTTTTGTGCTTGGTGGCAGTGCACTTGTTTTGCTATATGCTGGCAAGGTAAGGTGACATTGCGAACGATGGCTCTGCATAACTGAATGCACTTTTCGCCGCAGTGCTTCGGGCAAGAATGGTCACAGCCTGGTAAGGATCGTGGACAGGGCTCTTGGCAGGCCACGGCAGAGTGCAGAGGCTTTGAGTGACATTTGTTGATACAAGAGTGGCCACATTCCAGGCGCCACTGACACTGCAGGCTGCAGCCTCCTTCGGGTGCAAGCCGGACAAAATCGTCTGGGTTAGAGACTTCTATCCGGGCGTCTGGATGGCGGGGGCAGCGCAGAGTGAGAGTGGGTCCGATGTTTCCACTTCTTTCGAGAATGGTGATGACTTTGTCCCACATGGGGACATGGCGAGATGTGTCTGCGTTACCAATGATGAACATTCCATGACGCGCACGACTATTTGATGCACCGCCATGAGCACAGGATAACAAGTTGTGAGGGTATCTTCTCTCCATGACCTTACCTTAAAAGCACATTGATCCGGTTTGATGTCTTCAGAAAGCCGCATCGTTTCTGGTCGTTACTTCGAACCAGTGAGACGACAATGACGTCAGCTTCCTCGCCTTGGAAATTGTCTGTACCGCACATGTCGAGTCAGTCATTAATACCGATTAACTCGGATTTTGGTCCAACTGCTTGCAGAAGCGTAACGACAGTAGCTACTCTCAGAGCCTTCAGCAACGTCGTCTTCTTCACCGCAGACATTGCCGGTGGAGCAGGATCACTACCCGCGTCACCCAGCCCCTCCTTCTCCATATCCTCAAGGTCGCGGTCTCCAACAACGATTTCAAATGATGAACCCAGTCTCTTGCGGATCTTCCGCAGCTGAAGCAGGTAAGGTGTGATGATGGCGATCCCGTCGTTCTTGTATACCCCTTGGCGTACTAGATGTGAGACTAGTGCTGCTGTCATCTCCACCTCGAAGTCGTTCGACTTGGATACCTGGTTCTGGTTGGAAACATCCGCTCCTGATTCCTTCACTCGGTGGTCGAACCAGTGGAGTCGATGGGCAATACCACTGACTTCCGGATACCGATTTACACTGTCGTGATCTTGTAAGTCCGGATATAGCGTGCGGCGGATGAGGCTAGCAATGCTGGGATGCATCCGGCGTTGGATTTGGAGCGTGCTGAATGGGATCTGAAGACTGGGTCGGGGTGGGCGGACCAATCGCTCGAACATTGATAGATTGAGCGAATACCTCTTGCCTCTGGGGTTTTCGAGAGAGAAGTCGTAATTCTGAATCTGGGGTCGGAGTTCTAAATACCGGCGAATTCGAACATTAGTATTGACTATTGTGCGAATCTAGTGATCAATGGACAAGCACTTACGCTCGTGGTCTCCAATTAGGATGCAATGCTCAATGGAAGGTAATAGTGCTGAAATAAGATTAGCAACGCGATCCAAAGAGAAGAAAAAGATTTTCCAACGGAGTACTCACCAGTCAGATTATGCGCCTCCAATATTTCTCCCGCCTCTTCGCAAAGCAGAATCTTGGATGGGAGTCTACGCAGTAAATCTAGGTTCCTTGCTAGACCTGTAGTTGTAACCCCAATCACGTGCGCCTCCCGTAGGCATCTGAGATTGATTTCCTTGCGGCATTTCTCCAAGTCTCTCTTCGTGCGTGCGTATGTCTCATAGGCATGGATCAGCTTCCCCTCAAGCTCGGTCCTAATATCTGCGATCCAAAACTCGTAAAGGCTCCTTCGCTCCAGAATTGACATTTGTGAAAGCATGCAGTTCAAAAGCGTTCCGACTGGCCGGTGGCGGATTTGGTTTGTGGCTGTGAACCCATTGCCACGCAGCCAGGCATTGATAACATCTTGTTTACGATGATGTACTGTTTTCCATCCTTCCTCGTCATTCTGGAAGAGCTCGCGATAGTGATGTGCATGATTCAACTCGAGATAAGCCCTGACTGTGGACTCGCCTTCAACATCTCTAAGTGCCGTAAGGAGGTCGCCAATTTCTGTACCGTCGTTGTCTAGTTGACGTCTACAATTCCATTCCTCATGTTTTTCGGTCTTCGTCCGCTCCATCTTCTGCGAGACTTGGATCAGATTGAGTGGCGCGAGCATTTCGGACTTCGATCGTGATCCGAGGCGAACGACCTGCCCGGCTCCATCTTTGATGAGATGTTCGAGAATCTGGTCGAGTGCGTGGTTGGTATAGCATCTGCTCTCACATGTGCTTAATATAGGGGATATCCGAACGGTAGAGGGGGGAAATAAGAACGTACACGCATATGATGGGACCAATTTTCGCATGTTGTCGGTTGTCCAACAAAATTTTTACTATCTTGATTCCAACATAACTTTTTCCAGTCCCGGGCGGACCTTGAATCAATGCAAGGCCCGAGGTCAGAGCGTGAGCCAAGGCATCACATTGAGCTTCGTCGAGAGTCGAATGCTCCCTCAGACACTCCATATCAAAAGGTGTATTGGGTGTGAGAAACAGGGGTACGCCACCTACGATGGAGCCGAGGTTAAATCGGAATCCGTGTTGGAGTGCATACGCTGGTGGCGGGGCGTCCACCAGTCCGCGGTTGAGGCTGGGGTCCCGAGGTGCTAACAAGTCGCTGAAAGGGATTAGCGTAAGCTGTCGGCTCATGGTTTGTAGTGCTTGTAGAGTCGGCCGGAACGAAGGGAGGAGAACTCCTGGAAACTCTACAAGGATCTGGCGGACCAGATCTTTGTTACTGGAGCCGTCGAATCTCTGGAGCAATTGCCGGATATCGTCCTCTCCGCATTCAACAGGCTGGATCATCACAGCTGCTCTTCTACTGTTGTTCCACAAGGTCGTAGCAACCCGTTCAGAAATGGTGAACTTTTCTTCGTTGGCCTTGTACTCGCTGTCTCTTTGAGACACGGAGAAAAACATGGCTTTTCCTTCCGAATCAACGAGGCATAGCAGCGCATCTACTTGCATCTGTTTTGAGTCGGACCAGTACGCCGCACGCTGCTTTGGCGTGGAAAGTCCTTCGACCGCATGTGGTTGGTCGAACTCGACTAGCACCTGCAGTCCGTTCTTTGCTTCAAACTGGAGGTCTGTCAGCCGGACTCCATGATACTCAAACACGCGTGCACCCTGCTGTACTCTTCTAATGACAAGTGAGCCCTCAGCAGTTTTCTGGAGTTTGTCGATGACTAGCCGGACCGCGTCACGAAGCTGGCCCACCGTGTCCTCACGCAGTAGACGGAAGTGGCGATCAAGGAGACCACCCATACCTCTGAGATGCAGGCTCTGTGGGTCGAGTTCCGGAAGGTACTCTTGCCTAAAAGATCTGATTTCCTTCACTGTCGGCATAATCTTGACATCGAAAATGTCCGCGTGATCGTTGTCATGGCGCTGGCCGTCGAGAGACAAATTTCCGGGCATCTCGTGTCTGAAATCGAACTCAGGCGCTACGAACCCTGACGATTTTCCTTTCTTGCCACCTAGACCGTCTTCAAGGGGATCGAGAAGGCTCCCTAAGCCCATACGAGCCCGAATACGTTCTAGACTTCGGAAGCCGACTTGCATGCGCAAGTCTCCCATCGCAGCATTGTTGCGTTCGCCAATGCAATTACTGATCTTCTCAACGATGCCAGTAAAATTCTCATTGATGAAAGCCGTCTGGTTGACTTCGATGCACTTTGCGAGGGCCTGAAGAGTGGATGATATCGAATCTGCCAGTAGTTGCATCCCTTTGTCCGTGTCCGGATCCTCGCCGAACTTCATCTCGAACAGGACATCGGCCACGGAATTGAACATTGTGATCGCTCGGCTCCCATTAAGCCCAAAGAGGATGTTGTAGATTGTCCCGACCGAGTTCTCGAGGAGTAGGGAGGAGAGTACGTCTTCATGCGTGATCGTTCGGAGGAAGGGTAGGAAGAGCTCTTCGAATTGGAGGCGCTGGGATGGCCATGGGGGACTGTCAAGGCGTACATCCGTGAGCTCTTTGATTCTCAATACCCCACCCTCAGACGCGAGACATGTTATAACTTGATGGGTGTCGTCTAGGTTTCTGGCGGACACCATCTCAAATGCCTGGCGGAAGAACTGGAAGAGTCGTCTTCCCAAAGGCCGTCTGTCTACTGTGGTCGGCAGCGGTATCATGTATTTCCATGTTCTGAGTATATGCGCCCCGTTTTGCGTGGCAGAAGCAGTTAGGGGAGGGGGTTTATTAGGGGGTGGCCTCTGGGTTGAGTTGTTTGCTTGTTCCGGCGGCACTGAGGTGGTGCGCGAGCTGTTTTCGTGGGGAAACCCGGGCGCCTTCCCTCTGGCGCCGCCTCTAGGGCCGTTGTAGGATGTAGAGGTTCTGGATCTGCCTCTGTTCGGAGGGTCGGGGCCGGGAACCGCGACGTTGGAAGCAGTGTTGTTACTATCGTGGTTGAACTTGCAGCGAGTGCCGTAGTAGCACTTACCCTGGGCAAAGTACGAACACACTTTCCTTTACGAAGTGTTAGTTTGGGCCCAGGGATTTCTATTTTAATAGTGATAAGCAACTTGCCTTGGAAGCATTGTGAGAATGGCCGGACGCAAGATTCGTAGCTATACTATCCTTTGTCGCCTCAGAGAAGGTTTTCCGGGTAGCTAGAGCGAGTATCCCACGGACAAGCTGCCATTCTTGTAGCTACGCCGCATCCGTTTGCACGTGCGAAACTGGCAGTCGGCGTGATTCGAAGAAGTTCTCTCTTGATGGTGTGTCGCACAGAAAACTTTCGATTTGACTGAACTATGGACAGCTGCATAATACCGTCTATGTGACCGAGCGGCGCAGTTTGGTCGTAGCCTAACCACCCCAATCCTAGGGGATAGGTCGTGTCAGCTCGCCCAACTGACGGTGAGCTACAGCTGCCAAAAAATCCGAGAGGGTAATTGTTTTCCCTCCTGAAGGTAAAATTGGTTGTGACATTTAAATTGGAAAAGAATTAACGGCGCGAGTCAATCACGCCCTGATACACTAGGGCACGACGCACAGACCCTCGCTTATTCCCTCAAGCTCTGCAGCTGAGCCTGGCTTCTTATTGGTGAGCTGCGTTCGCCAATAAAACCGGTTATACGGAGTACCGCATTGGAGCGTTCGTGCCACTGCACAAGGTAGCCCGCCACGTCAGCTTGGTGTTGGTAATATGCAACTGAAGCTACACCCTGTTTGCTGCGGCGACACGCATGAAGTTCAAGGCTCGATAAACTGTGCCCGAGGCAGATTATCGCTGCGCACCCGGCGCGGTGAAGCTGGCTAACAAGTTTGCCTTGCTGCCGCAAAGGGAGGCGACTCAGGTAATTCGCTTGTTACTTCGTATACGGTAAGCTAACTCGGAGCGGGTTAGCTTGCTCAGCCGAGAGGATCCGTAAGCGAGCAAATCAGCCCCCCCGAATGCGCCAACCTTGGCAAGGAGCCACTATGTAAGTAGCTAGCAAATTGTGTTCGTTGATATCCTCAACATGCGAGGCGAGAGATTTCTACTTCGGAGCCTGAACCTTGAAGTTTCTTATTCAGTAAGCACACACCTTAGGTATTCCGTTATTATTGGCCAGGGCGGAATGGAATACTCTATTATAGGCTAGGCTAGACACCACAATAGGTTGAAGTAGTAATAATGCAAAGGGTCTTTCAGACTAGGTGGCGGTGGTCCGAACAGAGAAACTAGGGTAATAGATTTAGAGTAGACTATCTAGGCCTACACCACCGGCAGACGATCTTTAGCCTCAAGGGGTAGTTAACAGTGTTCCAGGCCCCCGCCCTGTACTATCCACACAAGCTAATCATCAATGCCGATGTCTATTTTCGGCATTATCGAGATCTAGTCATTTGAATAAGGCTCGGATGGCCTATGGAAGACTCAGCGATTTGTATCAGGAGGCTGTTAGCTTCTCGGGGCTGTACCATTAGCCTCTCCCTTTTCTGGTTTATTCCTTTGCCACCATCTGCTCCTAGACACAACTCTACTAAACCGAGTTTTTTCTTCTGAAGTTCTAGAATCAACTGTAAACCTATTAGTCTTGTAGAAGGGAATAGACCTAAATGACTAACTATAGCATACTTCATCAAAGGTAGATACCGTGATATAGCGTATCGTCTTGACGGGATTTTGCTGGCCCAGACAGTGAACACGGTCTAGAGCCTGGTGTTCGACCATGGGGTTCCATTGTGGTTCCATGAGATGAACGTGAGAAGCGGCTGTGAGATTAAGCCTACCGAGATTTGGTCAGCACATTAAACTCATAGGGCTTGAACTACACTGTTGTAACTAGCGCCTACGCGCTGCCTAAGCTGTGGTGACGCAGGCATCACCTTCGGCATTGCCGTCGGGGTGGCCGTTGGCCTTTCCGAAGGCCTAAGCGCTGCTGGCAGCAGCTTATAAACTAGCTAGAATTCACGTAGAAATTAGGTAGTTTTCTACCTACAACCAACATACAAACATCGCTAAAGGAGCTGGTGGAGACGTATCCGACACTTCCAACTCCAATAGAGATCAAGAGAACGGGAATATCCGGATCGCACTGGGACTCCTCCAGAACCTTTTGTTTATCCTTTAAAGAGCTTCCTCCGTCTAGGCGATTGCAGTTGATGCCTGCGTCTCTGAGAGCTATTTCAATCAGATAGAGCATCTTCGTCTAGCCGAAAAAGACAATACTATATCGCTCTTAGCTGCGAATCTAGCACGGCACAATAAAACACTAACCTCTTTGGCAGACTGGACCCTCCATTCTGCAGAGAGCGTTGGATATTGCCTATCAACGCCTTAACTCTTGCAGAAGGCCCCGAATAATCCAATGCTTCGAACCATTCCCCGGGTGCAGTTGGCTGTCGCCTGGAACTTCTTTTTTTATCACTTTGGGAATTACTGCAAATAGGGCACGGATTAATAGAAGAATCTCCCTCTGATAGCGAATCTAGTAGACACGCTGAGCAAATGAGGTGCATGCAGTAATCAAAAGATGGTAGGTCTCTGTTGTCACCGGCGATGATCCCAGTATCACAGATCTCGCAGAAAATCGGAATCTCATCATCTGACGGGGAGTTCTGTTCCCACGACCGTTGTCTGCGATGCTTCTCCAATGTTGCTCCTACTTTAGGCGGCAGCAAATGTGGGCCGTGATTGCAGATTTGCCGCTGCCGGAGGATAGACTGTATTATTGAAAATCCCTTTCTGTAGTTGTTTTCCTCAAGAACTCGGTTAATCAAGGTGGATGAGCCGTCCCTGGGACTTTCGTAAAGCGGCTCTTCGTAGCTTGAGAGTTTTATCTCCTCAATGACATCCTCTTGCGGCCGAAGTGCAAGGACTTTTTTTGTCCGTCGTAACACTATCGAACTGAGTATCGAGCGTAACCGTTCCAGTCCAACAGATTCTCCAGATTTCATTGGCGCGATAATCTGCCGGTTAAAGTCCGCGTATTTCTCATATATCCTTAAAAACTTAAATAAACCACCCAGATTATCGATTTTATTTTGAATTGGGGTTCTGGTAATACACTATCGGCGCTCCGCTTGGAGTGCGCATATGGCTTTCGATCGCTTAGTGGAGCGGTCCTTTATGAAGTGCGCTATTACTAGTATTCAGCTTTCTCGATATTTCCCAGCCGCTAATTAGTAATAACTAATGCTAACCTTCGTCTAAAACAATACGAAACCAGAATTTTTTGTGTAGATCCGACTTTCCACCACCCCACTCGGAAACGAGAGTAGAATATGTGGTCAAGACCACGTCGAAAGAATCAAACTCCGCAACGTCGAATTTTCTTCTATCGCCGTGATAACGGAGGATGTCTAACATGCTCTCAGGTCTTATATGCTTGCAAAAGCGGGGTAAGTTAACGTTAAGGCCCCTTAAATGTGATTGGCTGACTTACTGATGAATCTGATCTTCCCATGTGTCGAGGACTTGTGAATGGTTAGGGTCTAGTTTCACACAGTAACGGCTAGTGCAGCAACTTACGAGATGCCGGTGTGACTACTAGGGTTGTTACCCCGTGAGGCTGATCCTTCGGTTCGTTTTCTCCTGGAAGAGAACCCGTAATCAAGCCCAAGACTGTCAATGTCTTTCCCAAACCCATTACATCTGCTAGAATGCCGCCGAAACTTTAGCGAAAGGTTAGCTAGTTTCTAGCCAAGGCTGGTATTAATTGAAGGTTGAACAAAAGATCTCTTGGCCATAATAGATACCATTTCTTTCCTGCTGACGGGATCGCCTCAATTTCCCGCTCTTTCAGGAACTGAAGCCCGCATTTCTGATGCCTAAGATCGAGGGTGGTTGTGTTAACCAATTCTCAGCCTGACTAGGGTATGGCGAAAGATTGGTTTAAAAGGTCTGGGGAGCAAACATACCGGCTTGCTTCAGGGCAGTCAAAAACCGGAGTTGCTTTTAAACGTCGAATTCGACTGCCCCGAACTTTTCAAAATCTCGGGGGCCCGCTTCTTTCTGGTGACCGAAAGAAACCGAAAAAGCGGTGTAGATAGCAACCGTGTATATAGTTAGTAAATGGAGTGTCTCCTCGTTCCTGAATTGAAGTCATTCGCAAGCCCTTAAGATGACTGCTTGGACTCCTCACCCGAGCCTACCGGCACACGTTGGAGCCCCTATTCAAGCTGTTATACAGCGCACACCACCTCACCACCTTGAACACCCAGTCCCTGGCGAACTTCTTGATCCAGATCAAGCCTATGACCACTTACAGAACTATGCTTTCAGTCAGGGCTTCTGTATTGTCAAGACTAGCCAAAATAAAGCCAAAAACTATATCAGATTCACCTGTATCTCAAAATTTTTGGAACCTAGATGAACATAAAGGGGAGGGAAGTAATAGGCAGTGAGAACATATCTCTGTGCATGGTATGGGCTGCCCATAGCAGGTCTATATCTCTTATAAGAGAGTTAGTAAAGTAAGTACTATGGCTGCTAATTTTTGTTTACACAATACTAATAGATATAGATGCTGCACAGAAAGCCTGGTTTCTTGGAATCATGAATGGAACTCACAAGGCTGCCCATGATATAGTTCTTAATCCACTAACCTACACAATTCATGCAAAGAAATTACCCGAACACATTGCTGCAATGCAATAAGCTCTGGTATTTAGAGTTACCTAACTCAGCCACTTCCAAGCCAGCTGAATTCTTGCCTTACAGAATCTCTCTCTTGACTAGAATGCCTACTACAACATTCAATGGGATTGGAATAAGCAGTCTGATGAGGCAGACTTGAATACCCTGTGGAAATGCTTGGAGGATAAAATTTTCATATTTGCTCACAGTATACCTATAGTATTAAACTTGCTACAGGCCAGTTAGTTAGTCGATGACTAGAACAGCTTTTCTTTCTGTCAAATCCTCAAGTTATATGGGTGTAGCAATTTTGCAGCTCTTTCTTATTTGAAATAAACTTTATGTCCAATACTAATAATCTTTGGTTGCTCTTTACTATTGTGGTTAGTATTGTGAACATGGGCAAAACCTTTCCCATAGCCTTTAGCTTTGTCCCTAGCAAGGATAAAGTATCTATGGACTTTATTATGCTCTTCTTATATAAGCTGATATTTGATGAATACTCTCTACTTTAGGTAATTTTGGCAGACTAAGGAAAGAGGTTGATTTTATCCTTGCCTAATAGTTTACCAGGGGTACTCTTGCAGTTCTGTAAGTAGCATGCCTTTGAGAACATCAAGAAATGCCTTACAGAAAGAGGTTATGCTAAGGAAATTCATCAGAAACTCTACCTTTTAATTTGAGACTACTTTCAAGCAAGGACCATTCCAGATCTCAAATAGATAAGAAAGTCTCTTCTGGCTACTTTGAGATGCCCTGAGCAGGTTCATCTTAAGAAGGACAGAGCGCTCAAGTATAGAGATCTAACTTCGATGAGTTCTTGTCTCCTAATTTATTTAGGTATTTAGGTACATAACGAGACGTTCTTAATATAACTGTGAGACAGTTATGTTGGTCCCATATACTGAGATAGTAAAATGGTTCTACTACAACTATATCAAAGAATATCTTAAAGCGATAATTCTTCATACGAAGTTATATTGCTAAACTAATAAAACATTCAGTGAAGAGAGAAGAAAAGACGATTTCCCTGAGATCCTAACACTATATTTATAACTACCTCTTTACTGATTTCTTGACTACCTACTAACAAGTAACTTATACTACTTGATGTGTTCTTTCCTTGGCATAACTTATACTTGACTCACGCTGAGTCCAATAATGAAACCTAAGTCATTATGACTTATAACTTTTCATCTATACTCGAGCTGCCTATTACCTCTAGCTAATGTGTCTTTCAGCTGCTAAGTATCTTTTAGCTCTCCTGGTTCTTCTCTCACAATTAATGGTTTCGTGTCTGTAGGTTATGGTAGTTCTTATTAGTTAATCACCTCTTGACTAGGTTACTTAGTAGTCATGTAACTGACTAAGTGTTACAGCGGCACCAAGGCCAAGCCTTGGCGATCCAGCTACTGAGACAAGCAATGATCAGGTTACTCTAGACAATGCCGGCGGTGCCTAGGTAAACAAACAAAAGGATAGAAAGCACCGCCAAAGCCTTTTAAACCTGATAAGTAGCCTACTGTGGACTGCCCATTAGTTTAAAACCCTTTGTATATACACTACGTTCATAGCACTCTTCTAATAACTTTATTGCCACTATTATCGGCTTGTAAGAAGCTTGCCCTACATGTACCAGCGACGAGAAGCCTACCGCCAGCCTTGGTACCTGCCTCCATAGTCTCCTATCGCTCCGCCTGTGACAATCTGGTGCCTGTGACCACTGATAAGTACACTTACCGTTACACTAAGATCATTGCCTTGACCAGGGTGCAAGTAATTTATTGAGTTGCCGCAAGTCCTACTCTCAGCACTGAGGGCACTAATTGCCCAAACCTTTACTTTGGCCTCCACTCACCTATGGCAAGTACCATTCATCCTTGCCAATTTGTACATGCCATTCTTAACCCTATGGGTCTGCAATTTAATTCAATAGTACCAGCACTACTCTTGTATCTGTGGTCTTTCTGATAAGGCTTGGGATATTCATGACATCTCATCTTCTAGTTTGTCTAGGTATTCAGGTATATGGTAAGGTATTTTTAAGATGACTGTAGAATAGTTATGTTGATGTAATGATCTAATTTTGATAAAGTCTCATTTTATAGTGTGTCTGGATGTTTAGGTACATGGCAAGGCATTTTTAAGTTGACTATGAAATAGTTATATTAGTCCTATATACTGAGATAGCGAAACAGTACTGCTGCAACTATATCAAAAAATATCTTTAGATGATAATTCTTAGTACAAAGCTTATATTGCTAAACTAACAAGACATTCAGTGAAGAGAGAAGAAAAGACACTTTCCCTGAGATTCTAAAGCTATATTTATAGCCATCTCTTCACTGATCTCTTAACTACCTGCCAATAGGCATATTACAAACATCTCAAGCTTTATTAGGAACGCCACAGACATAGGAGTAGTACTGGTACAATTGGACCAAATTGCTGACCTATAGGATTAAGGATGGCTTGTATGGTTTAGCAAAGATGAGCTGAATACAAGGATGGACAGTACTTACTGCAGGTAAGTAGGGGCCAAGGCAGGAGTTTGCATTATCAGCACTCTCAGTGCTGAGAGCATAACCTACAGCAACTCAATAAATTACTCATACCCTAATTAAGGCAACAACCTCAGCCAGCCACATAATGGCTAAGTAGCCTAGCTAGGAAGTAACTGATCAATAAGAACTACCACGACCTACAAATGCCGAACTATTGGCTGTAAGAGAAGAACCAGAAAAGCTGAAGGACATTTGGCAGCTGAAAGACATATTAGCTAGGTATAGTAGGCAGCTTGGGTATAGATGGAGAGTTATGAATCATGATGACTCAGGTTTTCTTATTGGACTCAGTGTATGTCAAGTATGAGTTATGCTGAGAAAGAATATATCAAGTGGTATGAGTTGCCCATTGGTAGGTGACTAAAAGATCAATGAAGAAGCAGCTATAGATATAGCATTGAGATCTCAGGGAAAGTATCTTCCCTTCCCTCTTCACTAAATGTCTTGTTAGTTTGGCAATATAGCTTCATACCAAGATTTATCGCCCAAGATATCTTTTGATATAGTTGCAATAGGACTATTTCGCTATCTTAGTATACAGTACCAATATATTTGTCTCACAGTTACCCTAAGAATGCCTCGCTGTGTACCTGAACACCAAGACAAACTAGGAGACGGGACCTCATCAGAGTCAGATTGTCGCAGAGTGACTCATACTACTTGATATATTTTCTCTTCAACACAACTTACACTTGACTTACACTGAGTCCAATAATGAAACCTAAGTCACCATAACTCATAATTTTCCATCCATATCTGAGCTGTTCACTATACATAACTAATATGTCCTTTAGCTACTAAGTGTCTTTCAGCTCTCCTGGTCCTCTTCTCACAACTAACAATTTCATGTCTATCGGTCGTGGTGATTCCTGTTGGTTCATTGCTTCCTGACTAGGTTGCTTGGCAGTCATGTGACTGAATGAGGTTGTTTACCTTGACTAGGGTATAGGTAATTTATTGAGTTGTTATAAGTTGTACTCTCAACACTAAGGGTGCTGATTGTGCGAACCCCTGCTTTGGCCCCCACTCACTCATGGCAAGTATTGTCTGTCTTTGTATTTGGTTTATTCTTACTTAGTCTATATATATTATCCTTAACCCTACAGGTTTCCAATCTGGCCTAATAGTACCAGTGTTACTCCAATATCTGTGGCATCCTTGATAAGGCTTAAGATGCTCGTAATAGTTAATTCCATATACTGAGATAGTGAAACGGTCTGACTGCAACTATATCAAAGTATATTTTGAAGCAATAATTCTTGGTATGAAGCTTTATTGCTAAACTAATAAGATAGTTAGTGAAGAGGGAAGGAAAGATACTTTCCCTGAGAACTCAATGCTATATTTATGACTGCCTCTTTATTGATCTCTTAGCCACCTGCCAACAGGCGACTCATACTACTTGATATACTTTTCCCTCAGTATAACTCATACTTGACTCACACCAAATTCAATAATGAAACCTGAGTCACCATGACTTATAACTCTCCATCTATACTCAAGCTGTCCACTACACTTAACTGACATATCTTTCAGCTACCAAGTGTTTCTTCAGCTCCCCTCATCATAGAAGTAGGACTAATGGTTCTATCATGAATATCTTGAGCCTCATCAAGAATGCCATGGACACAGAAGTAGCATTAGAACCATTAGACTAGATCGCAGACCTGTAGAACACAGACAGCACGAATAGCTTGGCAAGGATAAACTGAATATGAGGATGGACAGCACTTACCAGAGGTGAGTAGAGGCTAGAGCTGTAACAATCTGACTTTAATAAGATTTCATCTTCTAGTTTGTCTAGAAGTTTAAGTACATGGCAAGGCAATCTGAGAGTGACCGTGGGACAGGTATGTTGGTCCCGTATACTGAGATAGCGAAATAGTCCTGCTGCAACTTATATTAAATGATATCTTAGGTGATAATTCTTGGTACGAAGCTTATATTGCTAAACTAATAAGATACTCAGTGAAGAGGGAAGGAAAGACACTTTCCCTAAGATCTTAATGCTATATTTATAGTTGCTTCTTCACTGATTTCTTGGTCACCTGCCAATGGATAACTCATACTATTTAGGGTATTCTTTCCTCAGCGTGACTCACACCTGACTCATGCTGAGTCTAATAATGAAATCTAAGTCTTCATGACTTACAACTCTCTATTCATACCTGAGCTGCTCACTATACCCAGCTGACATGTTCTTCAGCTGATAAGTGTTCTTCAGCTCTCCTGGTCTTTTACTTATGAACAACGGTTTCTTGTTTGTAGGTTGTGGTAGTTTCCGTTAGCTGATTATTTCCTGGCTAGACCACTTGGCAGTCGTGTGGCTGGCTAAGGTCATTGCCTTGACAGGGGTGTAAGTGATTTATTAAGTTACCACGGGTTATGCTCTCAGTGCTGAGAGTGCTGATTACGTGAACCCTTGCTTCGGCCCCCACTTGCCCATAGTAAGTACCATTTGTCCTTGTATTCGGTTCATCCTTGCTGAGCTGTTCAAGCTGTCCATGTTCCATAGGCTAGCGATCTGGTCCAATGGTTCCAGTGCCACTTCCATGTTCATGGCGTTTCTAATAAGGCTCAGGATATCCGTGACAAGAGTAGAGGTTCATGCAATCAGCGCTCTCAGCGCTGAGAGTGCAACTCGCAGTAACTCAATAAATTATCCATACCCTGGTTGGGGCAGTGACCCCAGCCAGTCACACGACTGCCAAGCGGTCTGGCCAGGAAACAACCAGCCAGTAAGGACCACCACAACTTACAGATGAGAAACTGTTAGTTGTGGGTGAAGAACTAGGAGAGCTGAAGAATACTTAGCAGCTGAAAGACACGTCAGCTGGGTGTTGTGGGCAGCTCGGGTATAAATGGAGAGTTGTGAGTCATGACGACTCAGGTTTCATTATTAGACTTGGCGTGAGTCAGGTGTAGGTCATGCCAAGGGAAAAATACCTCAAGTAGTATGAGTCACCCATTAGCAGGTAGCTAAGAGATCAGTGAAGAGGCAGCTATAAATATAGTGTTAGAAACTCAGGGAAAGCATCTTTCCTTTCCTCTTCACTAAAAGTCTTGTTAGTTTAGTAATATAAGCTTCGTATCAAGAATCATCGCCTCAAAATATCTTTTGATATAGTTACAGCAAAACTGTTTCATCATCTCAGTATACAGGACTAACATATCTGTTCTACAGTCACCTGAAAGAATGCCACGCCGTATACCTAAACACCAAGACAAACTAGAAGACAAGACCTTATTGGAGTTAGATCGTCACAAGTTCTGCACCTGTAAGTCGTAGTAGTTTCTGTTGATCAGTTATTTCCTGGCTGAGCTGTTTGGCAGTCGTGTAGCTGGTTGAGGTCATTACCTTGATTGAGTTATAGGTGATTTATTAAGTTGCTGTAGGTTACACTCTTAGCGCTGTGGGCATTGATTATGTGAACCCCTGCCTTGGACCTTACTTACCTATGGCAGGTACCATCTGTTCTTGTATTTGGTTTATCCTTACTGAGCCATACATGCTGTCCTTAAACCTATGGAAAGGTATGTATCCTATTCTGAAGCAGATATTGAATTACTAAATATTTCATCAAGAGGCATGCAAGTACATTGCTGCACAGTTGAAGTCTATAGAAACAAGCCTACTTGCTGAAGAGACTGTTAGCTGAACCATACAACCTCAAATCATTGATACAAATGCATTTGTTGATCTTTTGAGTAAACTAACTATATATGCAATTGATTAATTGATGCCTAAGTGGGTAGAGACGATGTTACCTAAGCTATACTCACTATTGACAGGTGATTGCAGCTGGAAATGCTCCCTTCCATTGCAGTATGACTTGTTATGCTGTTATTGGATGATTAGAGCTTACTTAGAAGAGTTTCCGCTTTCCCTATCTCTCCTGCATCCATATTGATGGCTCTTTGCAGCACCAATTTACACTGATAGCTGGGCTATAGGCTATCATGATGCAGCACTTGATATTCAGGCCTGTCAAACAGATAGGTTCACGAATAGGGGTAGGGACTTAATTCTACAGCCCATCCACAATGTACTGGATAGACAGTCACACCTACTCAGAAGATGCTGAGCGGGTAGCCCAGCGAATTACCATCAATAATGCTCAAGTTGTAGCGGAAATTGATGCACTAGAGCAACGACAACGTCAAATTCCAGCTCAAATGCCAGCCCCAGCCCGTCAAAGCACTAGACTCCAGCCATCAAAGCCCAAGGGAAGTACTCGAAAGCGGGCCTTAACTGGAGCTGAAGCTGCTGAGCGCCAGGAGCGAACCCACCAGGCTCGAACTCGAGCACAAGCTCGATCAGAGGCTGCAGAACGAGCTGTGCAGACTCGTCGGCAAACTAGACGCCGGGTAGCAGCTGAAATTGTCGAAGGCCGGGAGGAAGCAGAGGTTATTCATGTCGCTCATCACTTGTAACTACGTTTTGCTTTGTGCTATATAGTCTAGAATTAAATACACGAGTCTCCTTCCAAATACGGACCCCCGAGACTTCGGAAAGTTCTGGGCAGTCGAATTCGACGTTTAAAAGCGACTGCGGTTTTCGACTGCCCTGAAGCAAGCCGCAAACATACGGTAGCAATGGAGTGAGCAATCGCCCACTTATTTCGCATGCCCCGTAGACTCTCCATTCTGTCTCCTTGCCGAATAGACTAACTAAATCGTCCCCAGCTTCGTAAGGCCTCTGTTGCGCTATCCCGAGATAGCTATGGTCTGCAGTGTCGTCTTGCATGTCAATATCCATGACATTATCAGGAATTTGGAGGGACTGTGGATTTCTGTACTCGAATCTAGTGTCATACTTCAGGGGGCCGCTGAAGGAACATTGCGTTCTCGGAAAGGAGCGTTCCTATTGAGTCGAAATTTCCCATGGATCCGTAAATATTTACGTAAACTCTAGCTTCATTGCCGTTGAGATTAGGATCTGGGCTATCAGCACTGATGTACGCTTCAATTTTAATTGAGTGTTTATCGGCAACTAGCGAGAGGGCTTGTGTCACTTGCGAATTGAGTAGCCCTAAATACTCCCCAGACATATTGTTGTGATTGGTGCCTGCGCATTGTTCGGAAGCAGTGCTGCCGTCGGAACCAGTCATATCCGGGCATAATCATACCCGGAAGTTTACTATCCGGACATCCTCAACGATGCTTCCGAGGGCCCGAGTAACACTGGCATCAATACATAAGGCCAGGTAAAACCCTATGTAGAATTAGTTAGTTGTCGCTTTCAAATACAGTTGTTCCTTACCTAGCTTTCACTCTCGTACTTAGTCGATTCTACAACACATATCATGTAATGTCGTCATTTTGCCCTGGGCCTATGAGGACTTCGTGCACAAGGGAAGCTAAGTCCTGCTCACATAGCGTTTTGGCGGACGCCGCATTGGCGATTCCTGTACGGATCTTACCCCAAATCTGCTGAATTCACCCAATCTAACAAAGATGAAGTAAGTTAGGTGGTGGCGTAAGTACACATGTTGCCTAAGTACACAGATTTACCGAGATCTGACTATTCAACCTCCAACAACCGTGGATATCTTAAAATGGTTCGAAAACGTAGCGAGAGGGCAGCAGATGTTTCCAAAAGGCTTGACAAAGCTGTCAAAGCTGTCCGGACCGGAAAAGCGAAGAATCCGAGCCAGGCTGCAAAGGAGTTTGGG
>JAJDMX020000293.1:0-51933 GCA_022345685.2 Nothomitra cinnamomea | reverse complement strand
GAATAGGAGCTAGTACAAACTGGCTTGCCCCTATTCCGCGCCATAGGAACCCATTGGTTCGCGCATCAATTTCAACACTCCGAACTACCCCAGACGGGAGGCGCTGGTGTGCTCTCGGGAACTGAGCATTTGCGCTAAATCATGATCGAATGGTGATTTTCTGACTGCAGAAGCGAGTTGAGTAGGACAACGACCTAGGTTGCAAGTCAATTATATTCGATTTGGCGTAAACCATCAACCCTGGAGGGCATGCGAGAGCATCTAGCCTAAAAAACAATTCAAAGGCTATAGAATAAGCTGTTTGTTTTGAAGGCCTGTGAACCAACCATTCTGCCACAAAGTCCCAAAAACGCAATGTTCGGAAAAGTGACTACTCAGTAACTCAGCGTTTAGATGAAAGGCTGAGAAACAGAGACAAGGCTGTTAAAACCAACCGCAAGCGGCTCAAGATTGCACCATGTACAAGACGGTATAAAGTATTAAGAGGTCGGGTGTGTAACAGAGATAATACAACCAAACTGGGCCGTTGACTATGGGTGGAACGTTCCTCATCACTTCGTCATAGAAATCTACTCGCTCCTTTGTACAGACCATCGAAGCATGTGTTAGTCCGAAAGAAACTCCCAAGGACCGTCTAGTGCCACATCGCTGATGAAAAAGAATAAACACCATCCGTTCTATTTACATTTTGCGAAAGACGTTTCCACTCGCACTCCTCCTGCCCTGATCCTTTTTGCGCTCTCTTGCACCAGTTCCACCCTTGCTTCCTCTTGTCTCCTGTTCTCGGCCTTGACTCTTCCCGCTCTTCCGCTCTGGAGCAAAGGTAACCTCTTTCTCACCTACGACATCTCCGCGACCCTTAGAAAAGGATACTTTGCTCGTTCTCTTATCCATCCCAGAAGATGATGCGACTCGAGCACCAAAGGACCGATCTCGAGACTTAGAGATGGATGATTGAGAATGCTGGGACTGATGTCCAGATTTCTTATACGTGGATGTCGAAATACGCATCTGCGGTCCACCCCATTTGTTGGCTTTAAGTGGTCGCTGTTTTCGTTGTGGCCGGCTCGTGTTGATATTACTATCGTCATCATCAGTGCTACTGAAATCATCGTCGGAGCTCGACAATGGCTTCCGAGCGGCCATTTCGTCTTCCTCTTCTTCTACCGCTGTCCGCCTAGGCTCTTTTTTGGTAGATCCGTTGAGCCCATTAGATGTAGGCTTCGTGCTTGGGTTAATTTGCTGAAATTCGAGCGAGTTCTCGTCAACGGCAAACTCCTCGTCTTGGAAGAGCGACGCAAAGCGAGAATCCATCAGAAGCCCTTTGCCCACAGTGATGGCTTCTTCTACATCCTCCTCAACTGCTACTTTGTCTTCCAGGCCGACTTTATCATCTACTTCGTCTCCGCCATTCTCCAGAACGCGTTTCGCTCTCCTTCTCTCATTCTTCTCTTCTGCCTTCAACACCTTCTCTGCAAGTCTCTTATTCACGCGCACCTTCTCAAGCTTGCTTCTATTGCCCGAGTTTCGTATTCTTGATTCCCTCTCCTTATCTATCTTCTCCTTAATGCGTTTAGCACGCTCCTCCTCCCAAACGAATGGATCAGCTATCACTCTGGCTTCCTCATACAAACGCTGCGCGACAAAATAACCGTGCATATACGGCCGTAGAAGGTTGGTAGATCCGATAAGGTGGGCGAGATTGAGAGCGCGGAGTTGGGGTAGTGTTAAGAATTTATAATTATCATAAACAGTGCCGACATCACCTCCATTCAGTTTGCCTGCATTATAGGCGTTGGGATCGCCGAGATGGCCTTCCGCCATTTCTTCAACGAGGTTATCAAGGAATGAGCACCATTTTGGGGCAGGGCCCAGCTGCGGAATGAAAAACGAATGCTGTTGACGACCTTCATTTGCCGTCAATATCATGCCACTATCAGGGCACCAAGCAACGGAATTAAGGTCGACAGCTGGTTCAACTGATGTCCATGGTGCAGCTGACCGTTCATCCCATATTTTAATAATGCGTTTATCCGCAGTCATTATCTTAGGTTCTGACAACAAGGCCTGGGATGATCGTGAAGAAGTCGAAGGAGTCAAGAATGTGATATTTTGGACAGGATAGCCGTATCCCTGGTCTTTTTTCAGAAGCGGGACAGGTGAGCGGAGGTCAAACAAGTAAATGAGACCTGTAGAGGATCCCGTGGCAAGGGTGAGGCCAGAGTTATGAAACTGTAGAGCCGTAATCTCAGGCCGACTAGGCATAGAACTATCATCTCCATTTGAGTATGGCAAATCAAACTGAGCAGGAGGAGCAAGGATGCCGACTCGGCTTCGTGATCGCGAATCCCAAAACTCGACTGTGCCCTGTGACGTCCCAAAGGCAAGAAGATTGTGGCTTTCTTCCGCAACAGCCGCCGCATTGACAGATCCAGTATTTATTCCTCCTTGCAGTGCGCCTCCACCGGCCGAAGTGAAATCATCACCTCCGACGTCAACTTCATATGCTCTCATAAATCGCCCAACCTCGAGGTTTAGCCTAAAAACCTCTCCGTTGCCATCTGCATTAACACCGACAGAGGATATAAGGGCTTCTGCGGAGCGCTTGTCGTACTTTAGGTCCCTGCCATACCGAGGAATGCGAGTAGTGTAATGACACCCTTGGGGTGTGTGTAGTTCAAGCGATCGGTCGGTTTGGAGATGGATGGATTTCGAGTAGTCCGACGAGAGGAGAAGGAACGTAAGATTGAGTGACGATGTATGTCTGGCAAAGGACAACGACAGGTGAGGTAGATAATGAGTGTGTATCTGCGGCTTGTAGGTGCCTGGAAAATAAAACCTCAGAAAAATATAAAATCTGTTTAGAAAGGCTTAGGAATCATACCAGTGCTCATAACCCATTCGCCATCATCACTAATTCTTACGCAACAACTAGCTTCCTCAAACTCAAAGTCTTGCAGGAGCTCGACACGATTGGCAAATTCGGGGTCATTCTTCAAGCTCCGCTTTCGTTTTCTTGCCAGCCATTCTGGAAGAGGTCGAGCGGTTGAGGAGCCAGAAATAGTATACACCGAGACAGCAGCAGGATTGGTGAGCTTCATTGTGGCCAAGCTTCACTCCAGAACACCGACAATTCTGTCTTTGGGAGTGCTACCGTTCGACCACACTGCTCTGGGTAAAGTTGTGAGGCGCACACAAGAAATTTCGCTGCGCCAAGATTTCGCGGAGGCATTCTGCCGGGTAAGTTAGCACGGATCCCCGTTAGGGCGACGGACGTGGGGGTCCCCTGTCACGCAATGGCTGAAAGCTAAGTATGGAGAAGCCGAGCGGTCGAACGGTCACAGCTTGATTGAACATCGGAACTACGATCCTCCATCCCCAGCAGGTCTTACGCGTTCTTGGCCGACTCAATGAGAGTCGCAATGGATGCGGCTCGAACCTCCTGCAGTCAAAATCAATCATTTGATAACGTTCAGGTAACTTCGAAGCAAAACGGCGTTCTCGCGTTACAGATATCTTGCGGAAGCGCGTAAGAAGTTCGAGGTCTGGTTGGAGACTGTCGCGAAGACAGAAAGACGGGGGAGGGAGTTGATGCGAGCAGATTCATAGTCTTCTCCTAGTTGTATTTTCATTTATCCTTGGAGCGCGGCGTTTGCGGTGACTTAGGATATGACAACGCACGATATGGAGTTTCCCGGAAACTGCCTAACAAACGTACTGAAGATCGTAAGTGCCTGTTTTTAGTGAAGTCCTAGTCATAATTATATACTTGGCCTAACCAAAGACTTGCTTCACGTAGGAAAACCACTCCACGATTAATTACTGGGTCTACACAGTATCTTTAGAATCTTCGACCCAAAGAACGAAAATAGAGAATAATGGCCATCTTGATATCTTCCCGGCGACCCCGCCCTCAAATATACCGAACGACGTTATCGATAGATATTCCAAAGAACTACTGCGAAGGGCAGAGAGGCTATGTAGGGACAGGCGCGTCCATGCCATTTCAAGACTAGAAAAGTTGGAATTATGGCTATTCGAGCCCGCAGAAGGCTCCGCCACAGGTCAAGAAAAGGCACCGGATGAACCGAGTAAAGTGGACATACATGCGGTCGCGGCTGAAGGCTTGCGATTTCAGAGTAGATCTTCCTTTATCCGACTACGTCTTTTCTTCAACCACTAATTGCAATAACTGGCACAGAGACCTCGTCTGGAATCTTCCGCTCATCGATGCTAGAGAAGAAGGTGCCTATCCCTGCCCTACGCAAGACCCCAACTTCTAGTAGCTTCGACTCAAGCGTCCGCTCCACCCAATCCATCAACGCAAAGGCCGCTCTCGCGAATTCGTCGCTTGGAGCGCATAGCTCGACCCCTTCGTCGGCGGTTACGGTGACCCATGATGTTGCCGGGAAAGCACAACAACAAGAGGACGAGTCACTCCTCCCCTACCAGCTATTTATCATCTCTGCTCTCTCCACAATCTCTTACCGCCTCACGAAATATCACGGTTACGTACCATTCAACCTTCGGACTTTAGTGCCGCCACGCTCATCCAGAAGCTCCTCTGAAGACACTATTGATGACTCGATTCCATGTTCCCTTCCTTCTCACGCTTCTCCGACATTAATGACCCTAGATGCTCGACTTACGACAACCGGGACGCTTCTAATAACGTCCTATACGACTCTTGAGATAGCTCTAACCCTAATTTTATCACCGGCCCCCGACCAACTAGACCGGTCTCCTCAACCGCACGAAACCGACGTCTGGCTCGCTCCTTCCGGGACCATCGCAAGATATCTAGGTCCGGATAAGATCTCTAATGACTGGGATGGCAGTGAGGCCTATTCACTTGAAGAGGAGCGTGAACGAGCAAGAGAGCGCTTGGTCCGGAAGGAGATCGAGTCTAGATGGAAATCCGATGTCATAGATTGGCTGGCTGATAAGGGCTTAGATACGACGGATTGGGACGCTAGCGGGGGTTGGGTAAGAATACAGATATGGGCTACGGATATTGGAAATGCATTGCAGGACGAATCAAAGCATCAGCCACCCGACAGGATGTCTTTGAAGTCTATCTTATGGCCTGCTGCGTTATGCTTCCGGAGAGCGAAGCTTGGAGATCAAACGGAGCCCCAACGCGCCATTAGCAGCAACCGGGCGGAGCTACTGGAGGAGAGACAGACTCCTCGTGAGGATGCAGATCACTTGGGATTTTCTGGGTTGTTTTCATCGGGCCACATGTCGCCTACGGTTTTGAATATTGCCAGTTCAACAGAAAGTAGTCTCGCTTGGTTTCTTCCCCTCAGCGACGCGGGTGTCGAGGATCCAATTGCATTCGCCGAGAGATGGTACTCTGATAAAAAGCAGAGAGACGAAAAGCTAGCTGCCAAAAGGAAACTTCGAGAAGCTGAAGAGGCAAGAGAAGCTTTGAGGATACAAGAAGAGAACAAGGCCATCGCGGCGGAAGCAGATCGTTCACGAAGGGAGGCAGAGAAACACGATATTGCTGCTGGGGCATCTGTGCGTAAAATGAGTACCACTGGCGAACTTCAACCAGTCGGCAGAGTATACCCAACTCCTCCCGATGGTGTACATCCGCAAGGTTCAGCAAGTGTACTGTCAGTTGGCCCAGGCTCCGTTCAAGCTAGTGGAATCTTAAATGAAGCAGTAGACGGAAGCTTCCCTGGGCCCATCGGGCAAAGCGAGCAAAATGGAATGGACGTAGAGCTTTGGGGAGCAGAGGACGGTGACAATAACGCCGGTGGAGGTGCAAGGAAAGAGAGCGTGATCTCAGATCTTGGGATTACTAGTGGCGGCCTCAACCCTGAGACTCAAGCCGACGTGCCAGGGTTAGGTAGCAGTGCGGACTTGTACGGCATGGATGATGATGACATGTTCGGTGACGATGAGCCGGATTTCAGCTTCTTTGATGAGCCAGATCTTGGTGAGAGCAAGAATCAAGATCTCAACTCCGACAGCAATCGCGAGCATGACGGTATCGACATGGATGTCGAGATGGAGGACGGCGTAAAGATTGATGGTGGCGACCAAATGATTGGCCTAATAACTGGAATCACAACGACCGATGCAGCAGAGCAGCCGGCACTCGACCACTTTATTGAAGCCGGCGCTAATCCTGAAGATTTTGACATTGATGAAATGATGAAGGACGTCACTAGCAACCCACTCGGGCAAATCAATGTTAATGAAAACAAAACAATCAAAGCACAGGAAGCCAATTTAACGAAAACCCCACCAGGAGGGCAATCAAGCAGCAGGGCAAATAATACAGATGGAAACGGAGATCGCACTCAAAGCGTTATGAGCCCGCCACTGAGTCCAGAGGTTATAAGAAAAAAGCTCCTACCAAACTTGGATAACAATACTGGGCCGACCGCTCTGCCGGTTCGAGAAGCTGTGACCATATCGGATCCGAAGACTGGCGAACGCAGCCCGGACATGCGAAGACATAGTCTCTTCGGCCCAGTTAGGTTCAATCCATCTCTTCACGATTCCGATCACAAATATATGTCAGATGGCAGGTTCTGGTTCGCTCCCGCCGATCGCGACGACATCCCATCGCGACCAGAAGCCAACGGAGGCTCTAAGGTTGAGACAATTCCCAAAATAGGACTTCCAAAACGTAAGCGCAAGAATACGACAGATACCGCTGTTGTTCAGCAAGACGATACTCTGCCAGTTTCGGAAGGAAATGGCATACCTCCTACTTCTCGTGATGGGAATCATCGTAGTGAGGTTGGTCATGACGAAGATAAGGAAGAGAGCTCAGAAAGCGACGTTTCTGACGATGACTCTTCAGAAAACGAAGCTCCTAAGAATCTTCCTGCTGGCGTGAAACGAAAACGAGAAATAGAAGACGATGGGGATTTAGAAGTGGCGTCTTCTCTATCGCGTCTAGCGTTTGACCACGTCTCAGAAAAAGAGCGGCTAGATGATTTAGCCCCACCGCCATGGGATAGCCTCGCGCCTGATGCTTCGGATTGGCCTCTTGCAGGAGTTTTCTCAACAAAGGAGAATACTTCGGAAGGAGCTATTCGCCTCACGGGTATGGATTTCATAGGGGTCAGTCAAATCCTCGCTGACCAACTTATATCCGGGACGCTTTCGCCGCTGAGGACCGTCTATGGACTGTCTGCTGAAATAGGACAAGATAACTCCCTGTCGGTACAGAGAAGTCTAGATGAAACCTACACCACCGAAACTGTAATGGAGACTTTCACTGGGGCTGTTCAATGTACGTTGAGCGCATATGCAGCTGTCGAAGACGCACCGCCCGAGACGCCGCTCGTAGGGAGAGGGACCATGCGACCCATACCACAGCCAAAACGGACAAACTCCGCACAGAAAGGTGACGCAGCCGGCTTGTCCCCAGCGAACAGTAATATCTTCAAAATTCCTCCCCCACACGTTCGAGTTCAGCGAGCCGATAATTTATTAGAAGTACTACCTCCAGCACTCCAGTTTTGGGAGACTTTCGGCTTTGGTCCTTGCAGTGGGGACAAGGACATTATGTCCTTTTGTGTTCATCCGCCTGGTGAAGGTGTTGCTGAAGCTGCAGCGGTATTTTTGGAAAGAATTGGAAGTGTCTATGAAAGCTGTAGGCTCGGTGCCCACGTTCGCGGAGAGGTAGAGAAGTTCAAAGAAGGACTGGTCCCTATAAGCTTTGTTGAAACGAAGACAAGGGTGGATATTGATACGGCGGTAATGGCAATGAAGGATGTCTGTGTCCAGCTAGGTCAGACTTCCCTTTCAAGATTCATTTTAATCTATACTCAGCTAACAAAATACTGTAGGTGCATCTCTGGCAAAGATACCCGCCGAAATGCAAAACATTGTTATTTACCTAGTCAACCCATTCGTTCATGCAAACGCTCTGGTTGACCTTTGTTCCGCCTTCTCCGACCTCTTCTACACTTATGTCTGTACCGAGGAAGTTCAGCAGTCCAAAACATTCAATGAGGTTGTCCTCCAAATCGTCCCTATAGATTTCATTATGTCCAGGACGTCCATAATCGCTCCTACCCAGTTACAGTACACCAGATTAGCACTAGAGATATATGAACGTTGTGCACAGACTGATCCTGACAGAATCGACATCTTTCCTCCTACCGCTCATGCTCCTTCGATATTACTTGCTCAACCACCACCCAAAACCATCGATTTCAAACTCACTTCTGAGCCATCTCCGTCGCTTCTACGGGAGAACTCTGTCCTCCATGTCGCATATTCGCAGAGTATAGACGAGCGATGGGTCTCTGTCGCATGGACAGACAATCGTGGGGATATTCAGTCGAGTGTCTCATACTGCCTGGGAAGGAAGAACGCCGACACCTTGAGACCCTTTGAAGAAGTTGCCAAGGAAATCTGGGAAACGACGCTGGAAATTACAGAGACTAGGAGAGTGCACTGGCGATTGATGTTCGTAAAAGTGGGCGTGATGGGGCGCGAGGAAGTTGACCGTAAGTCGATGCAGATCTCGAGATCGACACGGTGAGTTGCCGAGCGGCAAACTTTACTAATCGTTCATGCAGTATGGACCGGCCTCTCCGCTCAACCTACAAATACTCTGACAACTTTAACTCTGATGGCCGTAGACACAAGCCCTGCACTCTCTCTACATTCCGCTTTTCCGCCCTTTGCGCCGAGCACCTTCAACCCGCAAGCGGCAATGTACACCACACCAGTCTCAACGCCACAACCCAATACACAATCTCCTGATCAGTTCAGTACTACCGCAACTCCTGCAACTCCGGGCGGTCTTGCCAGTGCTCCCACTCCTAGCGCAACCGCAGATCCCCTGGACCTTGACCTCGACGCTACGCTTGTCGACGTGTCCGATGAAACTTGGGGCGTTATCCTCTCGCATCGCCTGCAAGACTCGCTATCCCTGACGAAATTCCAACCCGCACTCGCAAGTGGTTACCTCATCAAACGCACTGGGGCGAGCGAATATGAAGATCCACCTACCGCTATACGCGTAAATCTCCTACATGCACAGCGATCATACGAGCCGCTACTACGGGAAATCTTGAACATGTATCGCGATCTCAACACACTAGCCAGGCTAAAAGGCGTGGCACATCCCATAAGGAGCGTCGCACCTTGGCATGTGGCCGCAGCCGTTAAGGCTCAAGAGGGGCTAAGTTTTCTCATGTGACTTTGTAGATACCATTACTTCCACACCATTTTTGGAACGTCTTCTTTCTTTCATTGGTCGGAAAAGGGTGGTCGGGAAAGGGCTGGATTGGAGTATTAAACTTCTCTAGCCATCATACAGGCAGCTACGAACGAGTGACTGTAAGGGGGATTTATTGCTTGTTCAAGGCTGAACCTGAGTATCCGGGTAAAGCATAGCTACTGTCATGTCAATCAGATGCAAAGAGACAAGTTTCAAAGATATGTTCAAGGCTGGCAAAGAAACCAAGAACAGACAGTATCACTACGAAAACAAATCAACAAGACTGCTATCTTGAGATCGACCCCCACTACCGAATCCGGCGGAGTCGGGCCTATATCCGAAGCAATGACTGAGAAACGGGAGGAGATGAGGTAGTATTCCAGCCGACTCGTATTCCCGCTTGGTATTTTCGAGGAACCAACGGCTGAGATCGAAGAACGTGGGACTCTACTTCCAGGTCCGGCAAAAAACAACTTCCAGAAGAGCGGAAGTCTCACCACGATCCAAGCCCCAAAATCGCGCAGCTATCGCGGAGCTTACGACAATGAGTGAGGCTCGCACGTTTCAGTAGGAACAAGAGGGGTACTGCCGCAGCGAAACATGGCCATCAGGGTTGCACCGATTCCAGGCTGGAGGTGCCACCGACATACTCCGACAGCCGTAGTTCAAAATCGAGAGAAGCAAGAATTTGAAATCAGTATCGTGTATCTGACTATCCGACTCCGCAAAGGGTTATCGGTGCAATCCGAGGCTTCCAGTGTTCCCGTATTGATGCCCAATCTTACATTAACTGAAGGAATTGGTCATCCCAAGCACGATCGGTCTATTTTGTTTTCAGCTACCATATTTGGCCGCGTTTGTCGCTGGAAAACCTGTACAGACGCGGCGGCCCAGGGGTTGTTGCGACGGAGATATTCAGAGAAATTACATTTAGGCCGACGCATGCGTTGTTGGCTACTCGTCGATCAGAGACCTCAATCTACAAGGCCAGTTCCACAAAACCCAGGATGAACTAATCCAACTACCAAACCACGGCTCTCCGGCACCTGGAGACGACCGTCTCCGTCGGCACAACTGACGTTGGTCAGAACCAACCTCTACGCGCAAACGTAAGACTCGCGCGAAAGAAATGAGGCAAACGATTTATGTGTTCGGAAGGTTTGACAATTAGGGCTTGCTGCAACACCACGAGACTCCTCCATAGCGCACTGACATCATCCCATCTAGCTCTGCCACACGGACCTAACGATCTTAAGAGCCAACACTGATTGACAGATGCGGAAAGACAATTCGGAGTAATGGGGTTATCGAGCATGTGCTCGTGCAGCCCTCGATTTCAGTTACGCGTGTCGTGGGAGCATTCGACAGGGCAGCAGCTATCCGGGTCGAACGATTTCTTGTTCGCGATGCCTGCCTACTACGGTCGCTCGCTTCTACGGGCGCCTGCCGAAACGGGCACGAGTACTCAGTAAGTACTCTGTGTACACGAAAAGCAACTCACAACCGAGTAAGGCTCGCCCTACTTCCTAATCCACGGACGAACGAGAGACATGAATTGACAGAGGATCACTTTCAGCTTCCTTGACATGTTCTAGAGTCCTTCTAGCGCCTCCCCCTATCTACACGCATGAAGCTAGAGGGCAGTAAACGTTTCGGAAGTTATTTCTGCAAAATGACGTTCAAGGCGAAGTACAGCTCAGCGCGAAGAGCATGGTCCAATGGGGCGGTGCAGATCTGCTCGCAACACAAGAGGCTGGGACGTGCGACGTCTCGAAGAGCCGCTTGCACGGTGTTCGTGGGCTATTGGGCAAAAATGGTGCTGTCCGACGGCTCTACTTTTATCGCGGTGAAGAGATCTATGAAGGGAAGGGATTTTCATGACGTTTCCAGTGTTACTGGGGTGCTCGTTGGATTGTTCGATGGATTGTCGATTGTTTTACTGTAGTAGAGGCCGCAACATGCACGTTACTTTGTCGGTCAGTTTGACAGTGAGTTGTCCATTTGCCTTCGCCGGTACCTCCAGTGCAATCCTATGCGGCGACCGGATGTGGCACAAGACATCTACAAAGGACCTTGCAGAATTCCGCGTTTTCCGTGACAGCGCGGGCGGTGAGTCGATTGGAACAAAAGCAACAAACGCCATTCGCAATTGCCGAATCACCACTCCAAGCGCATTGGCAGCAATTCCAGCGGATGGCACACGCAAAAACGCACACCGCTCTCGCAGGGGAGTACCGATGAGCAAGGCGGAGCTAGTGGTCGACTCTAAGCCGCGTAAGGTCAGAGGCCCCAAGCCGTCGCCCTCTGGATCATCGAGGCATTGCATGGCGACGTCAACGTCTGGCCGCGTTGGGGCAGAAGCAAGGGCGCAAGAGTCCGTGTGGGAGTAGGTGTGGGAGGGGGAATGGCGGGCCTCAACACTGCCCCAAATCTGGAATCTGGCTTTTTGCTCGCGAATGACATCGACGAGGCGCATTCTGAGAGAGACCCGACCCTTGTCTCGCGTCAACTTCAGCAGCGGTGACTGATTCGATTCCCCCTCATCATTGGCACACGTCCATTGGCTGCTGGAGCGATGGAGGCACACGGTAGCCTGCCCAGGCATCCCTCGTTCGCCGTAACACCCTGGCTGCTTTTTGTGCATGCTTTATGTCTAGGCAGCATAGCTCGAAGCTCCGAAACATTTATATCATCCATCATCCCACCTCGCTGCCTTGCAATATCTCAGCATCAACGAACAAAGCTCACGCCACCTTTACAATAAGACAAAGCAGTAGACTATAAAAACTAGTATTCCACTGTCTTCCATCCATCCTACAGCAACATCCACAGTCTTCGCAATACAATCCTCCAAAGTGTTCCCTAACCAGACCAGAACGTCAACACCGAGAAACACCAAAGTGTACACACCTACCTATCAACCCCGCCGCAGACAATCCACAATGCCTTACATGCCTCAACAACAGCGTGTGGCCTTCGCCGCACAAACTCTTGTCTCGCGACAACCTCATGGCTCTGAGCTCAATGCTATCCACCGCTTTGCCAGTCACGCATCCCACTGCCAGCAATGCGCTCATCCATACCAGACTCACCTTGCCGGCGCAACCCTTTGTGATCGCGGACACGCGTACGCAACTGCAGTAGCCAACTACATCTACGCTAAAGCCGGGCACGCCTACTCACGTATGGATCGCGATGATGGTCTCGCACCTACCCACATCGAGATCCCAGCTGGCTGCGAAGCCGTCCGCGAGCTCCTCATGGCCATCGAACATGGACTCGGCGTCCGCCGCTCAGTCGTTGCTCCTGCCCCAGTTATCTCCTACGATCGCACCTACCCTGTCGGCCCACGCATGGTTCCGCCTCCCCAAAGGGAGCAACCCATGCAAGTCATTGTTGCCCAGCCCAGGCGGCCGCGCACTCGCCCTGCTCATCACGGGCACGCTGTCGTCCGCCATGAGAAGTCCACCTACGTCCCAGGTCGCGGGTCTCTCTACGAAGCGGACACCCGAGAACGCCAACGTCGCTACAACGCTGAGAGCCAGTTTTACACTACTGCCACCAGCGGCCGCCGCGAGATGGTCGCCGTCGACTCTCGACCATACTACCGGTGAATGTGGGATATCAAACTAGCAAAATCAAAGCACGAAACGCAAAAACGTCTATATCGATGAAAAACTATGATTGGCACGATCACGATCTCATCCCACGGCTTTCACGCATGGAATGGATTCCAGGATTCCGTTCCTCGGATACGACTGGCAGCCCTCGGGCTCGTCCTCGGGGCGTAAAATAACAGACACTGTCGCTTCGACAGGTCCCCTTACGCATCCAAAAAAATTCTGTCGCGACTCCAATTACCGGCAGCGACCCCCCAGCACAGCACAACCTTCCCTTTCTGCTTAGTCGACACGATTGAGATGAGAATAATAGGATGGCACGGCGTGGATGGGACGCAAAAAAAACACTTCTACTTTAACCCCCCTTGTGGCTGGGCAGCTTTGTGCCCCCCGGGGAATTTAGTGTGGAGAGGGGACGAGAGGAAGAGGGATAATGAACGCGACGAGGATATCACAGCACTTGTTCTGTTCCGTTTACGGAGGACGACTATTTGTTCAAATGTTTTAACGTTCTCCCTATTTGATTTGGCCCTTTGAAAATTATCCTGTCCGAAAGCATAAAGCGATACGGCCCTGCCTTGATCTTTGTCTGGCTTGGCTAGCGAAGAAAAAAACTTAAGCGTTTAAAAATAAAACGCCGAAAATACACTAGGTCTAGCTTACACGAACAATACAAGTTACACTCGTTTGAAACCAAAACCTATAAACTCCCCAGTTTCCACATCGTGAGAAAGCAATCAAGCAAACAAATAAACAATCTGTCATCTGCCCCAGATCCAAATTGCCCATGTGAGGCCTTCGCCGTCCCAGAACGGAAGGGAGCAATGCCGATCCCCCACCCGCATCCGCTCAGATGAGCCCTTATCGATAAGACTCATCGCCCACGCGGCGGACAGAAGGACAAGCCCACCTAGATACCTACCCAGAAAAAATGAGTGGGATACGGCCACACCCGGAGATGAGACATGGTACGACGCCAAGACGGACACAATTTAGAAGTTGTTGGAAGGGCAATGGCGAATGTGTGATTTACGGAGTTACGTGCGTAGGGGGTGTGGAATTGAAGGTTCGGGAGTCATATGGGTTGTCGGCTAGGTGTGTGGGGATCAAGTATGGGGGATGGAGAGTACGCGGGCAGCTGACCCTCCTTCGAAGCACAGTAACTAACGGGGCGAAATTTTGTCTCAATTGTCTTGAGCAGGGAACGGTTCCGGTATTCCCTGGGAAATAGAAATGGATCAGTAGGATTGTTTCCAAGGGCGTTCTCCGGTGCTGGGCGGCGGGTGAATTACCCAAAGGAGTCACACTCGTCCTCGCCGCGTTCCAGACGTGGAATAGACTGGAGATTGGCTTCCGCGGGACTGCGAAAGGCAGCGTAGGCGCAATCCCGCCCTACGCGGATGATCAACGCCGAAAGCACGTCCATCGGTTCACCGTGGCCTCTTCGGCTTCGGTTGATAACGGGTACATATCGTCGTCCAGTCACAAACTCTCTTCCGCTGTCGGATAATTTTTCTTTTCTTTTGGCCTAAGGCACTCTATCCAATCCTCCCTCAGCTGGCCATGGGCACAAGGTCCAGCGAAGAGAATGACTGTTTTCCCCACCGAGCGGGAGAGTGACATGAGAGCGGGGTGGGGTCAAGCGTCACCCGAACCCGAGTAGCAGAAAGTGATATGCACGAAATTGTTATTGAGCGGATCCACTTCCAGTCACAGTGGTCATTCTCCCCTTCTTCCCGAGCGAGCTGGTATGCTCACGTTACCTGCATGACGTTGCGCCGAGCAGCCAGACGGAACCAATGTTAGGCCACCAATCTGCAACATGTTGGCAGAATACCACCGACTCGTAGGGAGACAAAGGCATTCAATCTCCTCTCCGCAATGCACTGCAGGTGCAGGGGAAAAAGCAGCCCTATGAGTCACCGCACATTGCATAAGTACAAGGCCCGTACAACGTACAACTTTATGCATGCTGTGCAAAGCCATTTCATGCAGAGTGGCTCATCGTTCCAATCTATCGCTTGTTTGTCCTGCATTGCTGTCGCACAATGCAGGTGGTAGCTTAGGCCAGCACCAAGCGGCCTTCCCCGAAACGTAGGGCAAGGAAAAGCCACAGTAAGCACGAGCCAGAAAACGTGATCGGCGAACCCCGGACCAGCTGAACTGCGTTTGAGGTTCTGCTGGGCTGTATGACACCCAAGTTTACAGAGGGTCAGCACCGGCGGCTGGATCCCTCCGTCATGGTTTTCCGTTGACCTGTTTTATTTCGTTTTGGACCCCACAAGGCTGACTCGCTGCCAAACGGCCTACCTAACTGGGGTGCCGCCAGCTGGCCTCTGTCTCTGCACTAACGTAGGTAAGAGTTCGACCGCTCGCTGCCTGGGAAGTGCCTAGATTCTTCCAAAAGCCTGTATTCCTAGGCGGGTATTTTCGTTGGGAGAAAAACTCTTGGAAAACGCGTGGTCCATGTAACCTCGTGTTTCGTAGGGAGACTGTCTCGGTGGGCATGAATTTCGACGCGTAAAGTGATTAAGGCAGAATCACTGCGCTACGCCAGGGTGGTCGGAAATAGAAGGGAGGCGAATTCTGAAATAGAAATCGACGTTCAAACGTGATCTAAATGGAATTGCAGAGCAGCGCACAGAATTTCGATTTTTAAAAATGGTCTTATCTCGTGCCCCGAAATCGTTCCACATTGCGAATCACCCAAAAATCCGAAGGTAGCCCAACGACAAGAAATCCTAACCCCTGAATATGCCCAAAAACTCGAAAATGTAGCTTTCTGAATGGGGAGTTTTTCCCAGAACGTAGTGAGAGATGAACCAAAATCGCCAAAATTTACCGAAATCCTTCTCGACCCAATTTTCAAAACTCGAGATCTGAAAGGAAAATTGAAGTCGGTGATCCAGCCATCCATCTGATCTTGGTAGGAGTTCATAACGCAATTGAATCAAAGCAAAAACCAGTCGCTAAAGCCCAGTCCATTCGCGAAGCTCCCGAGAGCCCAATTGTAGTCAAGGTGATAGGAACTTGCAAATTCGAGGCTCCCTCTTTTGAGCGGCCGGATCGGAGAGCATTGAAGATCACGTGTCAAAACTCCGTTCTGCATCTCGAAATTCGCGACCGCCGAAATTTGTCCCAAAGTATCGACGACTAGCTTTCAGTTTATCCTCCTCACCTCCTTCCACCGTCCCAATGGCCAAAAAACGTTCGTTACATACTTGTCACTTAAGAAATGCATCATCTAACATCCCTAATAGCAAAATCCCGCACCATAGCTGTGCGCCTCATCAGTATGGCCATGACAGGGTACTATAAGACCTTGGTACGACCTCGGACGCATAGGCCATTGTCGATGCTGAAGTATGATCCTGTTGGTATGTGTCACTCAAAATCTTGATGCTGGTGAGGAAGGCGATGGGAATCGGTTAATGCTGATGAGGGTGTTTGAACGTCTAGTGCGGAAGAAGGTGCTATTCCTCGAGCAGAAACGAGGAGGACAACGGTAGTGTCTCTTGAGAGTGATGTTTAGGGCACGAATGAGTCGGGAGTCAGTTGTGTGGATGATGAATTCGGCCTGGAGTCATCGATTTCATGCATCCCTTGTCGGCAACTGGGGGGGCGATATGGAGATGTGATATTGGAAACTGTCATACTACTCCCTGCTGCGGAGAGCCTCTAAAACGAGCGTATGTGACATAATACTAGGCGTTGTTTGCACTTTACTATAGAGAATGTACTACAGAGAGCATAAGAATAAGCTGACACCCCCCGTTCACGTTCGAGCTGGCCTATAATATTTCCATGCAAGTTTGCTGGAGATTGTGCCGGTGAGCTTAGAGATAAACGCAGGAGCTTCTAAGCTTCTAATATGCGATACAAAGATAGCGTATAAGCCTCCGTGCGCTAGACAAGCTCTCGCTTTAAAGATATTGGTCCTAGAAATTTAGCAAGAAATCGAAAGCAGTCATGCACCTGGTATATGAGACTCCCTCATCTAGACCACAAAGAGCCAACTTGCAAAATCTCGTGTGAAAAATTGCAAAATACTCTTTCTGATATTGCAACGAACAATTTAAACATCTTCCCCCATAGTAACTCCACTAATTCTCCCTATAAAGCGAATCATGTTAGCTATACTCCTCAGACATTGACATTTGCCCAGACCGACTTACCGTGCTTCCTGCGAGGGGCTTTCGTTGGCTCTGGCGAAGGTTGTGAGTCTGGAATCTCCTTTTCGTCGAGTTTTGCCCTTTTTTTGCCATGCCCTCTGACTGCGTTGACTTCTGCCTCTGCTGGACGCTTTACTCTCGCTCCATCCAGCCTATTTGTCGGCGGTGCGGCGACCCTGTTCGTCTGCTTACCACGGGCTGCGTTCGTGTGACCCTGTTTGAGCAGTTTTGGCATCATTGCAGGAGAGCTTTCGGTAGAAATTTCTAGTGTTCTCGCGACTTGCATTGAACTCTTCAGCCCAGTATCCGCTGGTCTGTGGTCATTAGGACTAATATCATGCCCCTTTCTTACTCCCGTGTTTTGTGCATTGCCTAACGGTGAGGCCTGAGATAAAGCCGCTATCGAAGTAGGAGCATCAGACAACTCTGATTCTGATTCTTGGTCGAACCAGCTCTTCGTAATTCCGGAGAACTTGCCGAGTGCCTGTCTGGGAATGGATGAGCCAGGGCCTTGTTGTCCTATTGGTGGACTACTGCAGCCACTGCCGCCAGACTGGCGAAACTCATTGCCTTCTATCACGTTCGCATCAGGGGTTGGGAGATGCGCTGTTGTTTGCAGGTTTCGACGTATCAAACCTGTTATCAAACACTCGACCTTGGTGACACCGAAAGCTTCGCCTCGGCCTAGAAGGCAGTTGCGGCGAAAGACAGCTTCTATTGCACGAGATAATTCTTTCTGGTCAGCAAGATGACGCTGAAGCGTTGTGATACCCTCAGCGTGCGAGGCTCGTTCAGAATCCAATTGCTCCGATAATTTACGAATGTTGCTCTCGTAGTTTTCAATCTGTATGTCAAGTTAACTCGTGTATCGGTGGGTCGCTTTATGTACTAACCTTGGCATCGCGATTGATGTTGCCGGCCTCTAACAGGGCGATTTTACTAGACTGGACAACAGCTGGTGAGCGAAGTTCCTTATCTACCAAAAGTTTACTTACGGAAGCTTCCATACTATCTCTGGCGCGTGCCAGCCCCTGTTCCAGCGTGTCAAACTTCTTTTGCGTACTTTGCTGCTGACGTTTAGCAAGTGCTGCGGCAGCGTCTGCTCTAGATGTCGCAGTCTTGAATTGTTGAATTTGATTTCTGAGGTCATATATTTCACGCTGGTGTACAATATTTGTATCTGCCACAAGAGATACGCTCTCCTCTCGCGCTTTCTTAGCCTGAATTGAAGCGGGTTAGTGGTGCGTCTTGATATTTGGACTTCAATCATACCTCTTGTTCAGATACCGCCTTTTCCTGGTCTAAAGTGGTTATCCGTTCCTTTATAGAGGTTAGTTAAAATTCATAGAAATACTTTCACACATGCTTCACACCTTTAGGATTCGTATCTCCCTTCTCATCTCCGTCGCCATCTGTGCAGCAATATCTTGATCAACTTTGTGGGCATTGGTATTGTCTATCAGCTTTTCCTTCAACCCATCATTGTCTTTTTGCAAGGCCGCAACAACAGTGACGAGTCCAGGGTCGTGTTGTGGTTGAGCAGCTTGCTGATGTGCCGCATCAATCTGTAGACTTGTAATTCTGTAAACGGAAATATCAGTATGGAAATGGTTAGGAGACGACTGGAGTGGCGGGGATTCCAGACTTCTCCTTTAACAACCGAGATTCAGAGCCCGAGGCAGCAACATCTCCCCGTAGTGAAGCAATAACTACCTCCTTTTGTTCAAGCCTCTCGGTCATCGCAGCACTCAACTCTCGGAGAGAGACGAGCTCCTCCTCAAGGACTCTCACCGACTTGGCGTCAGCTTTCAGCTCGATTATCTCCTGACCCAATAACCTCACAAGCTCTTCAATCGAATTAGAATCAGAAATCCTCTCGGCGAGTGCACCTCTCAATTGTTTTTGAAGTTCTTGGATTGAATTTCTGTCAATGCTCAGCTCCTCTATCCCATTTCTGAAGACGTCTTCGAGATTCTGCCTTCCCCTTTCCCCCTGATCTTGGACTTCGATTAAGCGCTCGCATATCCTATCACAGGCGGGAAGTTTGTTAACGTAAAATTTCCCCTACAAAATGCCAGCTCTCGGCCCTGGTATGACGTACCGATTAAAGATGGTGTTGGTCAGATTTGTAAGGTCCGTAAATGGATCTAGTCTGGCATCCTCATTTCGCTGCAGTGCAGTCAAAATAGAGGTGCAAACCGTGAGCCTAATATTAAGGCCGTTAGTGATTGTCGTAGAGTTTATCCAGCAGGGGCCATACTCCTCTTCAGTCTTTTGCTGGAAGGTGGACATTTTCGAAGCCATGACCATCTCATCAAGCTTTTCCATCAGACTTTTCTGGTTTTCAGCTGCTCGATTCTGAAATTCATCATATCTTTCACAATGCCGAGCGACATCACTCTCCAGCCTTGCAGTTCTGTTCCGCTCCTCAGCTAAAAGACCAACTTTCTCACTTAGCTCCTCCCGAAGATGAGCCACGGTTGCCTGGACTTTGTGGAGCTGTTGCTCCATTTCTCGTTTTTCTTCCATCTCTTGCTTCGTCCGATTCTGGTGCTCTACTTCCATCTGACGGTTTGCTTCGCTCCACACGCGCTCATTCACTTCATAGGATTGAATTTCATCTGTCAGCTTTTCGAGCATTCTTTTGTCTTCGTTTCTCTTGGCTTTGAGGTCTTCTCGTTCATCTGTTGCGACTCTAAGCTTCGACTGCAGCTCTTTCACAGCTTCTTGGAGAATTGTCTTGTCATGTGTGACCTCTTCTAGACACTTTTGAAGACCAGCGGACTCCTTGACGTAGTGGCCAATCTGCTGAGCTTGTTTGTGTAGCTCTTCTCTCTGCTCCACATGCTGGTCTTTATGTATTTTCAGATCCTCCCGCAAGCAGCGAACGGTGTCCTTTAAAGTAGCCTCACTTTCTTTAAGACGGGCGGCCTCCGCTTCGTAATTTCCCTGATCACTGTTAACAGAATCGATCGCAAGAGCCATGATCTGCGCGCTAGTAAAGCTCCGTTTTAGGGTTTCGGCTCGATCAGCCGTATGGTGGGCATTTGGGTTATTGCGCTTTTGTTTCGTTTTCTGTACCCCAGACCCCTGAGAATTTGTCCTGGCGGCAGCAGAAGGAGCTTTGGAGCCTTCTATCTTAGAGCCATTCTTGCTTCCGTTGCCAATTGGTGCTGTTGGGTTTCTTGTAATTAGAGCTTTCTCACGTTCAGCTCCAGGGACAACTGGGCGGCCAGATAAAATGGGTCCCCGAATTACCATCTTCGAGGCGGGAGACTCTCGGGAGTCGTGACCGTCCTTTCGGGGTTCGGCAAAGTTGCTGGCTAGTTCTTCTAGACTCTCAAGGTTCTGAGACCGTTCCCGAAGCGGCGCTTGGAGCCTGGCGCCGTTGGCAGTACACTTTGAAGAATGACTTCTCTCATTTCTTTCAAGCGGATGGTCTGAAGCATCGTCTGAAGAACCGGCTTCCTCTTCGTCGTCCGATATTTCAACTACCACCTCTGGACCCTGGCGGGACTGCATTACATTCCCTGAAGCCGCAGCCCTACTGACAGATCCTGTGTGACTCGAAAACTCCTGCTTCGCATTAATGTCAAGGAACTGCGCAGAGTTCTGAGAACGGCCTTCGTAAAGGTGAGATAGATTTAGATTATCCTTAATTCCGTAATTTATGGTGTGGTAAATCAGGCTTTGTGACCTTGACGCCTGAATTTCTTGCGAAGCTTCAGGCCGAGCCGCCCTGGACTGTTGACCAGAGTTGGCCATTCGGTGTGCCTTTCTCTTCGGTTGAGGTGTTGGCCCACCCCGTTCCGTATTGGTAGTGAGGATTGGCTGACCACGTGTAACGTTGCTCGCAGCAAGATCTTCAAGAACTTGTGCGGATGGGCTACGCAGTAGTGCTTGTCAGAAAAAAACCGCGCTTCATAAATAGGCGTCCATAGCACCAACCGCGAAGCATAGGGAAAGGACATACGAAATATTGATTGGAAAGCCAAAACCTCGTTCCTCACCGGGAGGTACCCGGAGTCTGGTCTCTGGGTCCGAAACTCGGGGCCTGGCACTTAGGTTTTGAGGAGCTGGTGGAGCAAATTCTTGGGACAAGAGAAGTTAGTTCACAGCATCAACCATCTCATTGTCGAGACTTACCCTCTGAGGACAAACCTCCACTGCCAACCACTCTTGCCTGAATGTGATCAGAGGAACGGCGTGGAAGCTGATCTGAGAGTCCATGGGGACTAACAATGGCCAGTGGCCTCCTTCCTGCGTTGCTCTGTAAATTAGGTATACCTGGTTTGGGTACTGTAAACGATATGTAATAGGAGACGTGTTCTTGATATAGAGACATACCTTGACCAGACTGATTAATGCTGGCGTTGTCGGCTTCAACTTCCCCACGAACGCGCTGAGAGTTGTCTCCCGCGATCTCTCTATTCCGTCCCTTTAGATCAAGATCCCTCATGTCAGGTTTCTGAAATCTAAAGCCGGGTGGAGCTTGCTCCACCGTAGCAGACCTTTCAATGTGTCGTGGAGTTTCTGTATTAGCTGGCGTCGAGGCAATGGAACGAACGTTCGTTCTGGTCCCGATATTTTCTAGACTATCCTCGCCAAGTTCTTCTCTTTCTGCCCGAGAATCTGAGACTTGACTCATGTTGTCCTCTTCATCATTGGGGAAGAAATCCGAGTGTTGGTGAGACGCATACGCTTGGTTATCATGACCCCCATTCACCGACGACGACTCTTGTCTTTGAAAGCCATCCATAGTTAAAACGACATAGGATTCTATTGGAATAGGTACTTGGTATAGGGAAAAATTTTTACGAAAGATAAGGAAGGAAAGGCGGAAGCCCTTTCAAGAAGAGGCCTAAGAGAGATAGGATATTGTCGTAACGAATGGAACTTGAGGTAAAGGAATCTAGGAAGTCCTGTGAGCCCTGGAGGCAGTTCAAGAAGCCTGGAAGAAGTCTTGCTAGGAATCGGGACGCCAATTGAAGGTGTGGGAATTGTTGAGGTGAGAAGAGGGGAAAAGAAGCGAGAGGACAGGGAAAGGGAGGTGTGCATACAATAACTACGAACTTGCCGGTAAGGGCAAGAAGGGGAAAACAGAGGACGTCCCATAGATTTTACACCCTAGGGAATCTACAAAGGTTCTCGCTCCCAACTATGGGTATCGAAATGAAATCAGATACACAGAAACAACCTGATGATGTTTTACAGCGCCCATCACGTGGGATGGGTCTAGAAGTATTTCCTTCTGGATTATCCTGAAATATATATGCGTACACTTGCAATCTCGACAATAGGAGACGAAGAGAGAAAACTGATTTCATTCTGGCATTGTCTTCATAGAAAGGGTATTCGTAGCTATCGCCGACATCGGAAATGATGAGAAACCCTCTATGTATAAGTCCTCTCCCTCAGAGTATTAGCGAACAGAAATGTAGCTAACATTTCCAGTTCGATTCGCAACAGTCCCCAGTATACCCCCCGACATTCCAGGCTGCATAACAATCAAGCACTCCATGAGGCGCTGCATCGGAGGCGTCACCATTGGCGCTGACAACTACCCTCGCGGTTGCTTACCCCTCCGAACCCCTCACACGCACAGTGCGGTTGTGATTGTGTATCGCACACTAACCGTTTGCTGCAGTTATCAGATCACCATGTTGGTGAATGCTCGGTTCTGGAGACAAAGGTGATAGAGTTGCAGCAGCACCCTGGACCCCGGCCCCTGTATGTGCGGCATCAGGGGTGCGCTAAGTGCTTATTGGGCGATTAGCACACTTGCATGGCTAGGGAAGCGCCGGTGGCATATCCGCATCACTTGGCGCCACCAATCACCAGCAACTCTCGTTCTTGGATCTTGTGCAGGAATAGCTGATTGATCGCAAGCAGTGTTCGATTGATACGAACAAGGTCTCAATGGGGGTTAAAGCACATCGTGTACTGCACTGCGACGGGATGTAAGCGCTGCTGCGGCCGGCAGGTAGGCCTCTGGTTTCAAGCATTTCTAAAGAGGAGTACATATTGGGAACGATGTTCGCCATTTTGACGGATCTGCCGTTCTCCTGCTGCCATTGTTATTTACAGAAGGGTTCTGTGAATAGCTCTACTATCCCTCCAGATTACTCTTGGCCGGACTAATTCAGCATCTCGCTCGCTCGCAATTATGGTCAAGGCAACGTTCATTCTTGCTCTGATCTTAGGACTGCTAGCACCACTGTCGGTCATTGCGCAGTCTGTGAGTGTGACACCGACGGCCTCTGTGGCGGTATCAACGACGGTGTCTTCGGCACCTTCAGCAGCGTATAGCAACACCAGTGGAGACGGTGGCAATTCAGCAGGCGGTGATTCCTCCGCCGTAACGGGCGCCAACGCCGGAGCATCAGGGCAATCAACTGGCTTCGTGAACATGTCTAAAGGCGTGGAAATTGCCATCATTGTCGTTGTTGTCATAGTCGGCGGAGGTGGCAGTGAGTCCTTCCTATAACTTCGTAGACCACTTATATGCTCGATGCTGACGGGATTCCATAGTCGCATCCGCAGTATTCTACTACATAGCCAAGAAGCGCCAATGGGAAGTCCGCAAATCCATCCGTCGCTCCGCTCGCCGCCTCACAAACAATTTCTCTACGACCAACTTGCAGAAAGCTGCTCGCAGGCAAACAGGCGTACATAGGATGCCTGAGAATGCCGCCCCGCCCACTCCGAAGAAGAAAGAACGGCCGCAGCAAAAACTAGAGGACCGGGACATCGAGAAGACGGCGGGTGCGAGCAAGACACCGAACGTCAAGAGCGAGTTTGAGCTTGACAGCCCCAAGAGGAAGACGTGGGGAGAGGGTGTTGCTGGGTTTGGGAAGAAGTTTGGGAGATAGAGCCTGAGAGGTTATTTCATACCTGCTGGACAGTGGATATTGTCCTGGGGACGTACGAGCGTGTTCGTATAAAATTCTGTGGCGATATTTGCATATGAGGTGTGCAGATAGTAGGAGTTTCATTTTGTGGCGCAAACGGAGCTTAACGTCGACGTCTGGGTCTTGTTGGCTTCTGATGAAGAGACTCAATAGCTGCTTATATGTATTTTGTAGATGGTATTTTCCATCGCACCCCTTGGACTTCCTTGGGACATTGCATTTCTCTGGGACTTCATTTTGCAACCAAACATTTGGAGATGGTGCGCTAGCTAGGAATATATACTGGGTTCCATCTTTGAGATACCTCCGACGAAAATAGAAAACTTGAGTGTTGAGAGAAGCCCAAAGATCTAGTTCAGATCAGCCGAGTGAGAGATGTGAGCCTTCAAAGGACAGGAGGTCTAAGTTCGGCGACGGCTTCATATATACAGTGAAAGAGATGACAAGCTTTTCCACAGCAAATATATTTGCAAAGGCTCTCCTCAGTCCCTAAACTCATCCATGAACTTCTGGTGAAACTCAACGATTCGCCCGACCCATTCCGTTCCAGGAGCCAAGAATGTAGTTCGGAAGTGCAGCGTCCCCTCTTTCTGACCGAAGCCAGAGCCAGGGACGACGCAGATACCAGTCGCATCGAGGAGGCGGAAGGCATAGAACTCATCCGGCCTCCTATCCTGTTTCTGGGCGGCCTCGATACCCTTCTTAGGGGGATGGATGGTTGGGAAGAGATACATGGAGCCCTAGGTCATTCAACATTATATTAGCAAGTAAAAAGGCGAGATTTGAAGAAAGGCCAAGGTAGCCTTACCTGAGGAACCTGGCACTCAACGCCTTCCATCTTCTGGAACGCTTCGTAGAGAGCCGTAGCTCTCTGCTTGAGGCCTGCGAAGATGTCGTCGTACTCTTGCCTATACAACTCGTAACTGGGTTCGCCTTCCTTCGGCGGGTTGACCATCAATTCCACGAGGCATTGACCAATAACTGGTGGGCACAAGCTGATGCTGACAAACTTGTAGATTTGTTCAACGACCTTCGGATCGAACCCGACAAGTTCAAAATAGCCGCCTCGGTGTCCGCATTCGCCCACCATACCCTTCGAAATGCTGTGCAATGAAGCCAACTCAACATAATCATACTTTCCAGGCTCCACTTTTTGCAGATCTCGGAGCACCTTTTTGAAGGAGTGGAATTTGCCCAGAAAAACATTCGTCTGGTAGACCTCATCTGCAAGTACCACGAGTTTCTCCTCGGCTGCAATCTCCAAGACGTTCTTTATAGCATCCTCGCTGAGACTGGCGCCGGTAGGATTTCCTGGGTTAATCACCGCGATAGCACGGACATCAGTCCCTTCGGACCTCGCCTTTGCCAGAGCGGACCGAATAGCATCTATATCTGTCCCCCAAGCATGACTCTCATCGAGATAGTATGGGACGCAGCGAGCGTCGAGGACGGATAGCGTAGCAGTGTAGAGCGGATATTGGGGAATAGGAACCAGAACACCGGTCTCCGGCTTCGAGCAGATGACGTGCAGTAGGGTGTTGACACCTGAGGAAGCACCAGTGCTAAGGTAGATAGAGGACGGATCGGAAGGATGACCATCTCGCCCTGTACGGGAATCACTCTATAAGCCATTGTTCAATTCATAAAGACATGGTACACTCACCTGCTATAAACCTTGCGACACTATCCCGTACACCCGGAATGCCCTGGCTCTGGCTGTATGCACCCACACTACGACATTCCTTCAAGAGCCATCTCGCCCGGTCTAGTGCATCCTGCTTGTATCCCAAATCGTTCAGTAAAACATCCTCCTTCTCTAGAAGTGGTGGGTACTCCAACAAGCTCAGCACTTGGCGGAAGAATGTAATTGGCTTTTGGTCTAACTGTTGAGGGTTCCCAATATTCGCAGAGATAACTTTGTCGAAGGGAAGCCCAGAAGCGGAACCTTCCTTAGCAAGTCTTGAGCGGTATTCCTCAGCTCGGACGGCGAGTTCTCCGCGTACAGCATATCTGGCTTCTTTGACATGCGGGTTGATATTATCAATGTTCAAGCTGCGGAGTGCTGTCGTTACAGACATGGCTCTGGCAAACGTCGTAGAGATGGACGGAATTAAAAGTAGCAGGGTATCTAAGCGGGGATGGATTAGTTTAATCCTAGGGTAACAGAGGTCCGTAGAGATATCAGACTTTTATATACCGCGAAAAGAAATGCAAACAGAAGCAAAGTCGAGTCACCCGCTCAGAAGAAAAAAGATAGACAGCCAGGGCCACAGACCGGACGGTATCGGGGAAGGGGAAAGGCTGAAAAGAAAAGGTCAGGCTGGAATTGTACCACGTACCTCGACAGCCTGCACTCGTTGCTTTTCTACCTGCAAAGGTGGTCCTGCAGATTAATTGATGCGGTGTAGCTCGCAGTCTTAAAAAATTTAATGACGCAGAGGCTGACATGTGGGGCGAGCTCTTTCTCTCTTCTCCCTGCCCCGCCTGTCACTATCAGTCCGCTAGCAATTGGATCAATCCATCTAGGAAATGGTGATAGCCGAAAGATTAACGAAAAGTTGGTCCTGGTATCAATTACATTCTGAGTGCGTGAAAATTTCAATGACCGTCAACAGCGAATTGAAGGTGAGAATATCGCCAAGTTAAAGTTAGCGATAAGATAAGAACTTTTTTATTTCATTACCTCCGCCCATACGAGGGCGGCCTTTAGAAGTTCACTACCTCGAACCGTTGATTGGTGACTCCAATTGCAGTAGACGCTCGAATACATGAGACCATACAGCATGTCAAGCTCATAGCGAAGTACAGATCAATCTGGCAACAACAATAGCGATTCAAGCCATAGGTCTAGTATTGTATAGAAATCTAGCTAGTTCACGGCTCGCTATTCTATTAGCTTCAAGCTATACACTACCGTTTCCCCACTTGCCCTTCCAACATTTTCACCAGTACATCATTGATTAGCCCCGCTCACTTCCTCGTAATCTAACCGCCTGCCCGTACTTCTGCAGCTTGGTAATGAGAGCATCACCTTGCTTTACCACGTCGTTGTACTGCTTATTCTTATCATCCGGCCGGTTCGTCTCAATGATGCCATTGACGCGGTCAATAGTACAGGATATACGATCCGCAGCAATGAATTTCGCCAAGTCACTGTGAATATGTGTTAGTAACGCGCACGCAGAGTCTAGCCATCGAGTGTCGCCTTACCGGTCAAGAAAGTCTACAGAGACGCCAAAGTCATGCGCCATACTCTCCAAGCCTACGACTCTATAACTCTGCAGCAATTGCTGATAGGCCCTCAACCGCATTTCCCGCACGAACCAACCTCTATGCTCCCACAGATATCTGTCCTGGCTCAGGAAATTTTCCTCCACCGCTGCTAGTGCGCCAAAGAACGATCTATAATCACCATTGTAAAGGCTCTTCACCAAAGAAGATAAAGGTGAAAAGTCTACCGCCGTCTCCACTTCTAGTTGGCCGGTGGCGGACGAAGTCAAGGAACTAAGGTTCACAGCTGCAGGGGCAGGAGCAGTCGCTGCCGTGACATCTGGCATCTCTTCATCGCCTGCACCGGGGCCAGCTGATGCAGCACCAGAGAGTGCGGCAAGTTTCTCCTCCCCGTCTCCAAGGATAGCCTTGATTTCGGGAGCATCAACAACCTTAGCTTTGAAATCAACGCGCTTCAAAGCGACGGAGCCAGCAAGAACAGAATAGACAACGAGGTTTGAGTAAGTGCAGAGTTCATAGCTTGTGAATGTTGATAGACTGTCAAGGAGCAATGGAGCAGCAAGGTTATAAGATCGAATGGTGAGAAGATATAGGCCTTGGTAAGCCTTCAGCCGGTTTCGGCGATCCCAGTCTCCGCCACTGTCGATGAGTACTTTCGCCCTATCGACGTTTGCTTTAACGAGGAGTTTGTCTGCAAAGAACATGGCGACGCGAATGATGGCAAGGACAAGGTCTATCTTGGTGCCCAGGACGCCTGTCTTTTCGAATACTGCCTCATAGCTAGCAATGGCTTTATCCTAAGCAAGAAATAAGAATTAGTATGGCTTCTACAAGAATTTTAGACGCTGAAACGTGAGAGAGAAATTGTAGTCAACATGATGGCAGAGCTGGGAGAAATATTTTGTGGAAGCAAGACGAGAGGTTGAGGATGCACAACGCTCACTCTCAAATCCTCAGGACTATATGACGAGCCGATCCTATAAGATTCACCTTACCTTATCACCAACTCGAGCCCAGAATTCAGCTCTCTTCCCTTTGGCAGCTTGTATTTCCGTCTCCCCAGCCTTCTCCACCGCTTCATCTTCCTCCCTTTGAAAGCTTTCAAGCTCCTTTGCATTTTCCATCTCCAGCTCCTCGTACAGTTTCTCGTTCCAGGGGAAATCAAATTTAGGAATCCCTTTCCTGCTGGCTATTATGTTCGCGGCAGCGCTTGTCTTCTTGGAACTCTGTCCTGGCTTCTGTGATGAGCCTTCGCCACTTGCGTTGAGGATTCCGTCGACAGGGTGAGCGAGATGCCGGTAAAGTGGAGCCATCTTGTGTTCACGGATAGCATCTTGAAGCGACTTCAACGATGACTGCTGCGATGCTCGAGAAGATGAAGGGTTGGTGAGAGTAAATATGTGTTGTGCAAGGGCGAGGTCCGGATATTTCGCATATTGAGGATCAGAGCCCATCGTGAAAGATGCCTATTGGAGTTTCGCTCTTAAGTCGAGCTGAGATGCGGCAAAGGATAAGGTGGCTGTTTTCAAATGAGAGTATGTTGATAATCGAATCGAACACTGCAAATCACGGACGAGGTTGCAGCTCCCGAGCATAGCTTCGGCCAACGCCTGCTTACCCGGTATTTGCAAATCACGTGCAGTAGCCGTATTTTCCCGTTTCGGTAATACCGGACAAAGGCAAACTGTTCAAACACAGACCTGCGCACAATTCATAAATCCAAAGTCTAAGCGCCTTAGTTCATTTTCACGATGTACGACCCGGCCCGGGATATTTTCACCTCGTCGGAGGATGCAGCAGCTGCCGAGTCAGTTGAACCGGGGGCTCGCAGGGAGAGTAACACAGCGGATGCCGCCAAAGAGACACCCAATGACGCTGTGATGAATTCTGAAGCGAGTAACATCCCTCTTCCTAGCATTTAGCTCCGTCCATATCCAGATCTGACTTCTTTATTACGGCTCAGATCAAGCAAAGTCCACATCGTAGCGGACTTCCTGATCGCAACGGAGTATTGAAAGAAGAGACTCTGGTTAACCACACGAACCCCAACGGGCAACCGGCGATGCCACAGAAGCGCGAAAAGCGTGCTCGTTCACCAGAAGCTCATACAGAGTTTAAAGATGGAGCGTCTGCCCACCTGCAATCGCCCAAAAAGTCAAGCTCACCAAGAACTACTGATAACGCTGATGGTCCTGCTCAAAAGCGAGTCAAGAAGCTCTTATCAAATACTCAATCTAACGACTATGAGGCTTCTCCAGAGCCATTGACAACAGCAAATTTACCACGGTTTTCTCGGAAAAAGCCCAGCTCAGATTCAGCTAATCCTCCAAGACGAACTCGAAGCCCAATGGATGGTCAAACTCACCGAAATCGATCGCGCTCACCAGGTGCGTATCGACGCTCACATTCCCCAATCCACCGCTCTCCCTTTAATCGGCGAAGAGAACGCCATTACTCGCCTCGTCGTCGATCTCCGTCTCCACCACCGAGGCCTCGTACTCCCTCCCCTCCTCCGCGATCGCCTCCGCGCAAGCTGAGACGTCCAGGCGGTGCTGCTCGCATCTCTGCTGCAGAAAAGGAGGCTCTTCGCCGGCGGCAACTCGAGCGTGAGCAAGAGGAAATCCGAAATGCGCAAAAGGAAGTGGCAACACGTGGTGTCCAAGAGGTGGTTAAGCAACATTACAACACCGTACCCCAGCGAGGACGAGAGTGGCGAAACACGGCAAGCAAAATTCGCGGGTTAAGGAGTTTCAATAATTGGGTCAAGAGCACAGTCATTCAAAAGTTCTCCCCGAGTGAAGATTTTACGCCAGGCGGTTCGGATAGTATCAGATTTGCTGGAGGACTGGAAGGTGGCGGATATGAAGGCGAACAACCTGGTCTTTTGGTGTTGGATATGGGATGTGGTAAAGGGGGAGACCTTCAGAAATGGGCGCAAGCGCCACAACCTGTTGATTTGTATGTTGGCGTCGACCCAGCAGACGTCTCAATTGAACAGGCGAGGGAGAGATATCGGGGTATGAGGGGCGGTGGTAGGGGAGGTGGCAGAGGCGGCAGAGGTGGCTTCAGAGGGGGTCGAGGATCGAGGATCTTTGACGCGCATTTTTTCGTCCAGGATGCTTTCTCTGATTGGCTGGGAGATATCCCGCTCATTAGAGACATCGGAATTGATGGCGGCGTCGGCCCAGGCAATCAAGGGGCCGCAAGTGCGAGATGGGGAGGCGGCGGTTTCGACATTGTCGCCATGATGTTTTGCATGCATTATGCATTCGAGAGTGCCGAGAAAGCTAGGGGTATGTTGAAAAACGTTGCGGGGGCTCTTAAGAAGGGTGGAAGGTTCATTGGCGTTATTCCGAACTCAGACGTGCTCAGCGAGAAAGTCATCCAATTTCACAAATCATTGGCAAAGAGGAAAGGGGAAGGAAGAGAACAAGATGGTGGGAAAGAAGAAGGAGAAGCAGAAGAAGTCTGTGAATTTGGGAATAGCATATATCGGGTCCGATTTCCAGGTAATACTCCAAAAGATGGTATCTTTCGACCGCCGTTTGGGTGGAAGTATAGCTATTTTATGGAAGAATCTGTAGAAGATGTCCCAGAATACGTCGTACCATGGGAGGCCTTCAGAGCGTAAGTTATACATGACATGCCTTCCGCATCCTCGACTTCTGTGTAGACTAAGTTTGCATTTACTGGCAGCCTTGCGGAAGACTATAATCTAGAACTTCAATACCGCAAACCTTTCGCGGACGTGTGGAGGGAAGAGAGTGACGATCCGATCCTTGGCCCATTGAGTGAGAGAATGGGGGTTAGGGAGAAAGGACGTGGGCCATTGCTTGTCTCTGACGAAGAGATAGAGGCTGCGAGTGGGTCGCCCCTTTGGATCAAGATCGCACTATCTAACGATTTCTCAGGCTTCTATGTTGCATTCTGCTTCTACAAATCTTAGGGTATGCCTAGGTATGGCTGATTTTGCGATGTATGCCGTATTTTACCTTACGACTCCCGACTGAACTAGCTGTGCCAGAGCTATCTCGGCCTTGTATGCCTAAATAAGCTTTATAGAATCTTGCTACCAAAAAGAATATACAGTCTTACTCAAATATCATATCTACATTGAGCGCCGTGTTTGTTCATATGTTGAGGCCACCCTGTTGTCCAGGAGGGGCCGCCCTAACGTTAAGACGGCTAGATTATTTGGTGCTAAATTTGCTCGCGATTGTGAAAGTCAGCCATGGTTGTGAGAGTAGAAGTGCCGAATTCAAATCTATAAACCTGGACGGGTGAATTTTTTTGGTTCGGTAAGACGGCAAACTCATCTAACCAAAACGTAAATTCCTTGTCGCGGCGTCCAGGGCAGCGACATTCATTGCCGAGGTCTGCAGTCCCGAACCCATCACAGGATTGTCAGAAGCCAGCGCGGGTCCCCCCAGATTTCACAAAACAATAAATCCTCTTGAGCCGTTGCCATCAGATCTCCATACCATAATACATCGCCTTTCTCACAGCTGAAAAGCGTTTCGTCCCTCAATTTCTCTATATCATAAAACCCTACGTCACAATGGTTACAGACGCCCTAGTATATCACCCCACAGTGGCTCACTACCTAAAGTTCGTCGCAACGACAGGTAATTCCGGCCCCTGATTTGTCAATACGGTCGCTAGGTCGTCAGGAAACTAACAATATCACAAGTCGGCCGGGACAAGCTCCTGCGAACAATTCAATACTTCTCCCGCTTCTACGCCTGGTACCTCTTCCGCACGAACAAGCCGGCCTCGAAAATCGCGCCCTATGAGGCCATCAAGAAGCAGTTCGGCCTCAGTCGAAAGTTGATGCGCGTCGGAAAGAACGTCGAGCACTTCAGGGCTGCTGCGTTAGCTGCGGATGATAAGAAGCTCAATCCGGTTCTGAGATACTGCGCCGTTGGGAGACAGCTGGGGTATGGGACATATTTGAGTTTGGATGCAATTACTTATGTAAGGAGCACACGCTGAGGCTCTAGTATAAGATAGGGCGATATTAATTGATTTATAGCTTGATGCGGCGGGTATCAGACCATCACTAGCGGCGAAGCATCTTCAAAGGGAAGCGTACAAGGCATGGTTGGTCGGGCTGTTGTTCAACACCGTGGCTGGGGTATATAATCTGTATCACCTCCGCCAGCAGGAGCAGCGGGTCGATAAGAAGGATGGTGAAGGTGTCGTCCAAAGCAAGAGGCTCGCGAGGTATGGATATTTTCTCACTCAAAAAGCTTAGTATATTGGATAAGAACTGACAAGGTTGCCCAACCGAACAGAGAGCGTGCTGCAACCAATCTACAGCTTATCTCTGATCTCTGCGATCTTACTGTGCCGGCTGCTGCCCTTGGGTGGGCCAACTTCGATGATGGATTTGTCGGTCTTGCCGGGACTGTTAGCAGTTTGATTGGGCTGTACAGTCAGTGGAAGAAGACTGCATAAGTGGGAAACACTTAAGCAACACGAACGCTTGCTGCATCATCGGTTAGGGGTTTGCAGCGGGTCCGAGCCTGTGGGAGACTCGTATTGTATAGTGTGCTTCCTCTGCTTTTCGTTTACTAGTGTGCTTCGTTGCTTGTTCGAGTAGATCACCTCCTGATTGAGCCGCTTCTTGCCAAGAATTTCTCAATATTATACGCTATCTCCGTAGGAGTTACGGTGCAGGGGCTCAATACGCTTCCAGCAACGCTATATAATTCCCTCAGCATATATAATCACCATTGAGGAGCTTATACCGTCTTTATGTACAGGTTAAAAATACTACTAAAGCGGACAGACATTCCCTGACGATGAGTGACCAACATATAAAGGCTATGGTTTTCTGGTAGAAGGTTATTGCGGTCATTGGGCATGCCCGGGGACACGATCGGTACCAGGTTACGCACATTCACGCTTGATTGTCACTGACTAGTCGAAATAGACCCCAAAACCAGTGTATGAAGGTCTCTAAAGTGTGTAATAAAGATACACATTGCTCTAACCATAACCTTTCATAATGGAGGTGGTTGCGGGATCTTGCCGGCTTGCCGTTATGTTTCCAACGGTTCCACAGCAAAGTCTCGTGAACACACCATTGTAGTCATGGTTCTAAGGAAACGTAGCGGCACCAAGTTTCCTGTCAAGTCAACTACCAACAGGACTTTCTCTACATCTTTGGTCGACGTGCTCGCTGGGCAGCAGCTGCTTTTTCGACATGATGCAGGTGTCAGCGCCGAGGAAGCCAAGTGCTGTCTTGTGGGCATCAGTAAGCTGCATACGCGCAGAGTGGGCGAAAGCTTCCAGAATCTTTTCACCGTCCCTTCAAGGTGTGCTGACTCTCCGAGATAGGTTCGACGAATAACGGACTATGTCTTCTACCTCTCAGACATCCTCGTTAAGGTGTTTATGAGCTATCAACAAGGTTCTGCCCAGTCACCGATTGCATTCAATGCATGAGGCCTCAAACAAGCTTACTTCTAAGACCCTAGACCACCAAAGGACTTCCGAAAGGTTGAATACGGCAGGGCCGAGACACATGACACGAACCTCATGTTGGATCGCCCCAGAGATAACAACGGCCGTCCCGAAATCAGATTTTACAGATCTGGGCGATCTAGAAAGAGGTCCAATCGCTTCACCATGTGCTGGCCATGGATGTTGAAGTTGTGTTACGTTACGTCTAACGACAATGTCAGAAGGGGTCTAGCCCCGGGCGTGCCCGCAGCAGGCCAATTACCGGGGCTTAATGCAAGCCGTGGCACGAATTCGCAATCCAAGCTCCTCGCCGAATAACATCCCAGTCCGAGTTAGCTTGAAATCGGAGTGGGCCGCTACGCAAAGCTAACTGAGCATGTTCTCCGCGTGCGACTTTTCTCTGTGACGTCTGCAATGCCACTCCGAACATGGCCCAGAACCACCGAAATGAGCCATGGCCGGAGAGTAAAACAAAAGGGATCCCAAAGGGGCGTGCACGTGTGGCAGATCAAAGGCCAAGAACTTCCTACTGGGGTAAACCAAAGCTTACGTGCGGGCAGCACCTGCTTTTCTCATCTGCTGGAGCTGAGCAAGATGAGATGGTGGTTGATCAACATCGCGGCTTCTACAATTGGTATGGATGGCATGCAATATAATTCGGATGGTCAACCCTGCAGCATGCGCGGGGTCACTCGTTTTGAAGTGAATAGCCTGGATTTTTCTACACTATTAAATAATACAGCCTAGTCGTTATTCTTTTTCGAGCCGCCTTTCCAACAGCGCCTTTCTGTCGCAACATTCTTACTACCCTCCAAGAGTCCTGTTTGCCAATTGTACTACCTTCAAGATGTCCACCGAGGCAGAGAGAGAAGCCTCGCACGAGCGTAAGGAACCGTTTAAGGCAGACGGTACGACGGTCGAACATGGTATCACAGCTCTCGATGCTGTGCCGAAGACCCGCTGGCAACGACTTTGGCCCGTTATTGCCTGCGGAGCCGGGCTCTTCTCTGATGGTTATTTGAATGGGGTATGCGATTCTATCCGCTCTATTTTCTCGTTGCTTTGCAGCAATGACGTCTGCTTTAACGTGATATGCTTCACAGCCGTGAATTATCCAAGTCAACACTGACACCGGTATGCGCCCGTAGGTTATTGGATCCGTTAATACTATCCTGAGACGCCTGTACCCCAAGAAGTATGCTCAGTCCAAGGCAACCAACAATGTTTCCTCCATTGCCTTTGCTGGAACCGTCGTGGGCCAGCTCGCTTTTGGCTATGCAAGTGACCATTACTCACGAAAGAGTGCCCTGATCATTTCCACCATTATCCTGATCATATTTGCCGCCCTAGGTGCGGGCTCCTATGGTGCCCATGGGTCTGTTGGTGGTATGCTTGCAGCTCTTACGGCATACCGTTTCTTCCTTGGTATCGGCATTGGTGGAGAGTATCCCGCAGGATCTGTAGCTTGCGCTGAAGCTACTGGGGAACTGAAGAAAGGACATCGTAATAGGTGGTTCATTCTCTTCACAAATACCATGATTGATCTTGGATTTGTCGTCTCTGCTTTTGTTCCCTTGGTGTTGCTATGGATTTTTGGAATGCATCATCTTCGAGCCGTCTGGAGAGTAGCTCTTGGATTGGGTGTCATTCCGCCATTGAGCATCTTCTACCTCCGATTGAAGCTCGAGGAACCAGAAGAATTCAAGCGAGAGACCATGAGAAGCACTCAGGTGCCCTATCTGTTGATCATTCGGTAGGTTAATCATCCAATTTCGAGAAGCACTGAAACGTTGACGATTTTAGCTACTACTGGTGGCGTCTGACGATCGTCTCCTTGATTTGGTTCATCTACGACGTAAGTAAAAACCGTACTTTTGCAAGCAGCGTTGTATCCGGTTCAATAGCATTGGCTAATCTGACAACTTGTATCAGTTCTCTGCCTACTCCTTCGGCATCTATTCTTCAACTATCCTTGACAACATTCTCGGAGCCAAGAACGACAACCTCTACAAAGCATTCGGCTGGAACGTCGTCATCAACTTGTTCTACATCCCGGGAGCTCTTGCCGGTTCTTTGATTAGTGATTGGATAGGTCCGAAATACACGCTAGGAGGTGGCGTTTTGGCACAGGGAATCGTTGGTTTCATGTGAGTTACCAATTTTCGAGACAATTGATCTCAAAAATGCTAACTCTTGCAAAGCATGGCTGGGCTCTATGGCCATTTAGCGAAGCCTTCGAACATTGCTGGATTCGTGGTCGTCTACGGGTAAGCAAAGCTCTCGAATGCCCTTGGCAAACCCTTCTAGATCTATTACTAACTCTTCCCCAGAATCTTCCTCTCCCTTGGCGAAGTTGGCCCAGGCGACAACATCGGCCTGGTAGCCTCCAAGACCTCCGCCACCGCCATCCGGGGTCAATACTACGGAATTGCCGCCGCTGTCGGTAAAATTGGCGCCTTCGTCGGCTCATGGGTCTTCCCCGTCATCCAAGACAACGCACCCAACCCTACCCGCGCCGGTCAGGACCCGTTCTTTGTCTCCTCATCCCTCTGCATCTTTAGTGCGGGCTTGGCGTTTTTCCTCCTACCTCATATTGGTCAGGATACGATCACGGAGGAGGATTATAATTTCCGGCAATATTTGTCTAGTAAGGGGTGGGATGTCGGACAGCTGGGTGATAAGGAGTATCAGACTCCGGCTGTGGCTGCTGGTGGGAGCCCGCCGGCTGAGGAGGCGAAGCTATAAGCCCGCGTTTGTCGATGCTTCGATGATGGCTTTGACGGCTTGTCACCACGTTCGTTTATAGTGACGGAACAAGCAAAGCAAGCAGAAGTCTTGCGGTAATGAACAATGCTGTGGTTTTTCTATACTGTTGTCAAGCAGAGAGGAAACAATACCCCTTTATCGCCTGTTAGGATAAGCAATTGAATAATTTTGAGTATCACAACGTGGGAATAAGGGCTCTGGGTGCTGTCTGGGACCACAGCCGAGACCCATGTGCATATCCCTTGAATATGATACTAACGCACGCTATGAGGTCATAGCTACACACCAGCCTCAGGCACATGTCTCGCAAATGCGGTCATACCCCCACAAACATTGAGACCACGACGGCTATTCACGGGTTTACGATTACAATAATGCATTGGGTTTGGTCCTAATGAAATCTTGACCCAATTGTCGGGCCTCTGTCGGCTACGTCACCATCAAATAAATCCGATTTCGCTGACCGATTACCCAAACGTCATGAAAGCCGTCTGGTATTGAATTTTGTCTGTGTTTTTGTCTACAGTTGTGGGCATGCGGGTGATGCCGGAACGCTTTGACGGCTACAGTAAGCGGTAGGAACGGGAAGGGGCCGATGTGGAGAGTGGAAGGGATGAGTAAGCCCCAATCGTGTGTTTCATGGGAGATGACTTTCCGTGCCGTATGTCGTTGTCTCGGGAGTACGATTACGGGCTTTAGAACCCCTTCGAGGATACGCGACATCTTCGTGAGTACTAGGAGACCATGTAGATATACACACTGGTACTTCAAATGGTACGGAGATCCTTAGTAACGCAAAGTTCCTTCCACACGCCCGGGACAAACGAGCGAACCAGCGAACGGCATGACTTGCTTATGCCTAATCGATAAGCAGAGAAGCGGATCGGCTAGGCGTGGTGCGTCATACCCGAGCGTTTTTGGCTTGGCTTGGTTTTCGGTGCGCCGGCCGGGTTTGAGTTCGGCGCGGGGATCCAGTTTATCTTGTTGAATGTGGTTCAACGGCTAGAGTGGAGTCTTGAAGATTTAGAGGTTTTCTCAACGGATGAGTTCGTGATGTGCTATTTTGAAGTAGAGATAAGTGGAGATAAGTTGAGGACGAACGGCTATGGATAATGTGTCTAGTAAGGTAGGTGGGCCAGGACGAGGGTACGAACATTTGGTGAGATGGTTCGCAGCAGCATAAAGTACCCCGCAATTTCGGAGGGCTTGGCAAGTCAGAACGAGTGGGCTGCTTCCGGTCGGAGGGACAGCTTGTGTTGGTTGGTGGGCTGGCTCTCTGATTGCAACAGCGTGGGGATTGCTCTAGTTAAAGAACAGAAGGCTTTGAGCCCTAGAGGTTACAGGTTTGCAAATGTTCTAGGTACTGGGCCTTCCCAGGGCTGAGGAGCGGTCGACGCCGCGGGCGTAGTTCCTGCCTCAAATCCCAAGATCCTATCGAAGAGGGAGGGAGGAAGCTTGACAGCCTCGTTTTAGAAGTTCTAGCAAATAGCAATAGAACCCAAGCTTTCCCCGCATCAAGAAAGAGCGGCCTCGCAAGTTGTCGTGTGCGTGCGTGTCAAAGTAGCAATCACAGCTGACCGCCTTGAGGATACCTGCCTTTTGTATTAAGGGACATGACTGCTCCTACCTACGTCCTCACGCCTGCAGTTGCTTTGTTGTAACGGCGTTCCTGTTTCAAAAGAGCGCGCAACAACAAACGACGCAATCCCACATTTATCGTAGTTCGCCATCTCAACTTGAGTTCGGCCGGCATCTCACGTTCCTCGGGACATTCGATCTGCTGCTGCAGCGAGGGCTTTCACATTGAACACGCTTAAGGAAATACATGTGAGCCTTGATTTGCCTTTCACCTGATTGCTTAGGAGTTGGGTTTGCCGCGTTCGGGTGTGCGCTCCACCATTACGCCAGGACCTGCCGTGGCCCATTCCGAATCTACCCATCAAGACATAGCCGCTTGGATGGAATGTCCGACGTCGCTTGTTGAGCGTTCAACCGCATAGCCATAGTTCGGGACAAGAATCGCTGACTGCATTTTGGAGCTCTATCCAGTATCCATATAGTCCAGCTGGACCTCCACATCCTCTTCCTCTCCCCGCCGAGGGAGCTTTTGGAACCGTCCAATTATCACAACAGAATCATGTCAGCTTCAAAAACAATCGACGCGGCCAAAGGGAAGGCCGACGACATCGCCGTGTCAGCTAAAAGTAGCGCGTCTTCCGTGAAGGAGACAAAGAATGACTTTCTACACCAACCGTGGGTTCGCGCGGCATTACCCTTCGTGAACGGCGGGTTAGCCGGTATGACCGCGACTACAGTAGTCCAACCTATCGATATGGTGAAGGTGCGCTTGCAGTTGGCCGGCGAGGGAGCAAAGACAGGTCCTCGGCCGAGTCCAATTCAGGTGACTCGTGATATCATCAAGGCTGGGAAGGTTATGGACCTATATACCGGCTTAAGCGCGGGGTTACTGCGGCAGGCTGTCTATACAACGGCGCGTCTTGGCTTCTTCGACACGTTCATGAAGAACCTGACCGTTCGCGCAAAGAATTCCGGTCGCGAAGTCGGATTTGCAGAGCGTGCAGCTGCTGGCTTGTCGGCTGGTGGTCTCGCTGCCATGATAGGCAATCCGGCAGATCTCGCATTGATCCGTATGCAATCAGACGGATTGAAGCCCAAGGAAGCGCGAGCGAATTACAAGTCCGTCGTCGACGCACTCACTCGCATCGCAAAAACCGAAGGCATCACCGCTCTGTGGTCTGGCGCGTATCCGACAGTTGTCCGTGCTATGGCTCTCAACTTCGGCCAGCTTGCGTTCTTCTCAGAAGCAAAGAAGCAATTGAAGACACATACGCAATTCTCTGCGCAGACGCAAACGTTGGCTGCCAGTGCAGTCGCAGGGTTCTTCGCTAGTTTCTTCTCATTGCCGTTTGACTTTGTGAAGACAAGACTACAAAAGCAGCAGAAGGGACCAGACGGAAAGGTTCCATATAGAGGAATGTTGCACTGCTTTGGTAAAGTAGCGAAAGACGAGGGCATCTTGAGGTTCTATAGAGGCTTTGGAACCTATTATGTCAGAATTGCACCACACGCGTAAGTGATAACCTCCCTTGAATCCGACCCGGAAAGGCCATTTGAAAGCTGACTTGAGCTGGCTTATAGCATGGTGACATTAATCGTTGCCGACTACCTTGGATGGATAACAAAGTGAAGAGTTTCTGACGACACGATTCGATCATGATGATGACGGGCCTGATTGAGACGATGGTTTTTGACAGGTTGAACGAGACGGAACATAGGTCTATTGCTTTGGGTCCTGAAAAGAGCTTGGAGATATTGTCGGAGGACACGTACATATATGGAGGGGAAAAGTTCAGCACCTAGACTAGGTGGCTTTTGGTTGTAGTGTTTTTTTTGTTCTCTGGCGAAGCGAGTTGGCCGGCCGAATGTTTCTTCTTCGGTTTCAACATTGCATTTGCATTATTCGGCACCTTCATAATGGGTTTTTCAATTCTTATCCCGTGGCTGGCGAAAATTTCGGATACAAGGTTTTTTCCTTGGTTGGACGGTTTTAAATATCCACTGTTTTTCGTTTACTCCGCAAAAGGTCATGTATTGCTCAAACTAGTCATAGCGAGCAATTGTCCCATTGGAGAGTCCCAAGCCGAAGATTGACTGTGCCTCACGTCTTGGCCATTTCCTAGATCACTCGTCCTCTTCACTGCCGTCACCCAGGTCTACAACCTGACTAGCCTGTATCACTTGAGTCCCACTAGGCAATCTCGAAGCCCTAGCCTTCTCCGCTTTTATCTGCGGCACTAATGATCTCCTTGCGGCCGCAGCTCTCTTCCTATTCTCAAACCCGTCAATATCTTGATCCGAATCATCGTCAATCTCTGTAGCCTGTGTTCCTCGAGGAACCGTGTTATTTTCCATGTCTGAGTCATCCTCTCGGCCTTCATGCCGCTTGACGCGTCGTAGGAGAACTTTGTCGGTGTATAAATCGTTCTCAGAAAGCATCTACAGAACTAATTCAGTGAAAGTTCCATTATCGAATAGATGGGATATGTGTACCTGGTCACAAATGGGACATTTCACCGCCCTCACTCCCTCCCCTCTCCTGACTCCTCCCAATCTAGCCTCACTCTGTCGAATCATCGGCACAATCGCGTTCCTCTCAAAACTGTGCGGGCATTTCTTGCTTGTGACAGGATCTTTGAAAGGTAACAGTGTTAGAGGACATTTAAGGGAAATGACCTCCTTCTCAATTTCAATATCATCGTCATCCTCTGCCCCGCGTGTTCTTCGGGTTGACGGACCACCAGCGTCCCTGTCCTCCAGGAACCAGGCACTCGGTTTCGGGAGTGGTGGGGCGTCTTCACCCGGATTTTGGGCGTCGTGCACAATCTTTTTGAAACCGATGTAGTTGTTGTGATTAGCGTAGCTGTTAGAATTAATAAGTTAGTAATTAGGGTGAAGAGTTAGACAGGTTTAGGGAAATAGAGAATATACCGAATTCGCATTGGCTGGCTCTCATATTGAGTTTTGTGTTGATCTAGTTTCTGTTGCAACAACTTCAATGGTGCAGGAAGATCATCAGGCATAAGAGTATCCAGAGGCCCGTCATCGAATGTGTCGTCACTCTGACTATCTGAATCACTCGCATCCCTTTGCCTCCTCCTCGCTGTCCTACGCTGGCTAGCTGGGGCCTGCGAGCTCACTGGTCCCGCCACCCTGATATTCATCGGAATGGTCTTGAGAGCATCTTCCGTCGCGTTAACCCGTTCCGTGCTATCAATGACCTGACGAGTGACAACTTCCATCTTGTCAGTCATCTTCCGCGCCGCCTCAAAGTACTCTGAAACTTTCCACTCTCGCTCCTCCTCTTCAGAATCATCCATCTGACCCTCGCGGGCCCGTCTTGCCTTCCTCCGCCTCTGCGTATCTTGCATTTTCATCGCTCGATCATTGACATCTCCAGCCATAAGAGTTATTGAGTCGTTTGCGTTTTGTAGGTGTTTCTTGAGTTTCGTTAAAGGATGACTTTGATGGAGAAGTTCAAGTTGACGAGCTTGTCTTGCAGTCAGTGGATGCAGCATTGGCTCGTATGGCGGTAGTTCGGTGCGCGGCGGCCGCGTGACCGATGTCCTTGACGGCGCCAGCATGTCTGTCTAAGTGAGGTTGATTAAACTACGTGTACGTAGCGGTGCGGCTGTTTGCTTCAAAGCTTGGGAGACGCGACGGATGTCGACGCGCGAAAACTGCCAAAGTTCGCTTACTGAGGCGTTGGCCAAAAGTCTTCGGGCTGTGTCCGTAGCCGAGAAATCCTAACCCCGCCCGAAAATTCAAGCCAACATTGACTCCGCATCGCATCGCCATCATGGTATTTAAAGTGCACGACGTTGCAACGCGGGTGCAGGCCCTTGCGCTTTATGAAGAAGGTATTACAGTCAAGCATATTATGGAACTTACTGGTATACCTCGAAATGCAATCTATGATTTAAGAAAGAAAGCACGAGAGTGAGGTTATGACCCTACAGTTTCACATGTTATATTATTGAAATATGTACGGAGGGTCACTGCAAAGAATTCGGAATCGCCACCTAGGCTCCAGTTAAGCGACAACCCATCCACCCCACCAAAATACCTCCCGGTCGCACAGGTCACTCAACCCCAATTACTCTTCGTGCACAAGCCTTTACCCTTCAAGAAGAAGGAATTCCTGTCGCTAGAATTAGAGAGATTACTGGATTAGCTATATCTACAATTTATCACATAAAACAAATCGCTTTTGGGAGAAGTTATGACCTCAGGGTGAGCAGAGAGTTTAAAGATGAATACTTTACAGATACACCCTGCTTTAGAAGACCTAGTTAAGGTTATTACAGAAGAGAGTACTGCCAAAGTTCTAGAAATAGTGTGAAAGGATGAAGATAGAAGAGAGAAGCCAGTAAAGGAGTTAGAATTTTCTGCTAGAATATTAGAGACTTCAGCACTATAAATGTTACATTCTTCTAGATTGTAGAAGTAAAAGCTTACTTGAAAGCCTAACTTAACCACAGCAATATATAAAGCTAAATACTAATTTTACTTAAGGTATAAGAATTAGTCTTTTGAGAATTAGCAAAATTTGATTTAATTAAATAAAATAACTATTATATTAAGTTATAAGTGAAGTGCAATAAGAATTTAGAGAATAAAAGAAAAAAGATATAATAGCACTATTATTAAAACTCACTAAAAGAAAGCTTATAAATTTATATTCTAAAGTTATTTCTTTTATGATAAAAAGAGTTTAATATATATCTAAAACTCTGAGATAGTATAAGAATACTATGAAGTAAAGGTAAAGTTAAATATAATTAATACTGTAAGAGAACTAGAGCTTAAAGTTCAGTAAGAACTTTAAATAGTTATTTTATAACTATATTATTAAATATTTTAGACAATGATTCTTGGTACAAAGCTTAATTACTAAATTAATGTAAAATTTGGTGAAGAGGGAAGGAAAAACACTTTTCCTGAAACTTTAAAGTGATATTTATAACTATTTCTTTACTAAACTCTTGGTCACTTATGTCAGGGCCAGCCCTAAAGCTAGCACTTTTTGGATTGCTAAAACAGTGTGGACAACATCGGGCTAAACGCCGAGCGCTATCGTAACAACATCACAAGACTCAAGGATAAGAGTCAACGATTTGTGGAGGCTTCGCAATGTTATATACGATGAACTGAATTCCAATGGCTTAAGAACGTTGATTTCTAGTGTAGAACTAATCGCTGCTTCTGGGAGAAGCAGCCTTGTGGATTTATATATATGCGCTTCTCAGCGTGATGGCGTACTGCCACCAAGCTGCAACTGCAGTCCTCGCCCCTTAAGGCTCCACATTATAGTTAGTAACTTAATAAAGAATTACTATAAAGAGTACTTGAAGAGCAATGGAAAGTGCTTTCCTCTTCTCTTCATTAAATATATTATTTAGATATTTATTACTTAGCAACTAAGTTTTATCCCCCACGATATTAAAAAATATAATTGCACGCTCCTTTATTAAATCCTAGCTAGGAAGTGATTTTAGTCCCTGATAACTAAAAGACCTTATTTGTAAATCAAGTTACCTAGGGTACTTAAGTCCAAGTAACGTACGTTAGTATCATCTACCCTATAGTACCTGAAACTTCTGCTATTACATATTGTTTACTAAGTGAGAGTTACTTAATTAAAATATTATCTCATATTTTTCAGTTGCTATACATAGTGTGTAGTATATAGACTTGATAGTTTATATCTTTTTATTTCAAGTAATATACTTTCAATAAATTCTGTTATTATTTATATTTAGTAGCTAGTTATTTTAGCTGTATACTATACTTAATAAGGCCTCATTTGCAATTTAATCTAATAATTTCTAAATTATTCATATATCTATAATATTCTATAATTTAGGGCTTAAGATATTTATAATATTTAATTAAGTTACTTAGTATTTATATAACTAATTAAGATTATTATCTTAACTAAGTTATAAGTAATTTATTAAGTTATTGTAAGTCATACCTTTAATAGTAAGAGTATTACTTATACAAATCTTATTTTAGCTTTCACTTATCTCTAACAAGTACCATTTACCCTTATGTTTAGTTTATTCTCATTAAGTCATATATGCTCTTCCTAATTCTTTGAAACTATAACTTGATCTAATAATAGTAATACTATTTCTATATTTATAATATTATCATGATGAGACCTAAGATATTCATAATATTTTTTTAGAATATCTAGATCTAAGTACATTTTTTATAAAGGCTTACTGTAAAAGAATTTAAAATTTTGCTTAAACTTTACCTTACTAAAATCTAGTTAAGGCTTTAATTAAGCTTTTTAATCTTTATGATAATAGTTTCCATTCTCTAAATCAAGAACTATATTAATATGAAGTTTAATAATTTTAATCTAAGCTTAAATTCTACTCTATTTCAAGTTACTTCATATTTTTCTTTATACTTCTATAGTATCTTTATATGTTTAAAAAGAGCTTTTCTTAATAGTTACTTTTTTAAGATAAGTTTAAACTAGTTTAATTATATTAAGATTAAGAGAATTTCCAGGCTATAAAAGTCATTATATATCAAAAATCTTATAAATTTCTGCTTGAGCTAAATATATATAAGTTAGAGCATTATCTTTTTGTACAATAGTTTTAAGTATTTTCTTTATACACTCTTTTGTAAAAGAAATAAGCTTTTTTATAAAAATAATTCTTTTATATTAATATTAATTAATATCTCCAGTCTTTACATTTTATACAAATTTGCTTATCTTTTAACTAAACTTCTATATAAGCTTCTTATCAGCAAGTTGTCTCTTAATGTTTATATATTACATTACTACTTTAAACCACCAAACGGCAAATAGGCAGCTGCTTTTGGGGGGGTTTGGACGCTGCTTTCAGCAGCCGACTTGCCAAAATCTCCTGCTGCTCTAAAGGTCGCTTATTGCATTGCCAAAGCGGTACGAGCCAGGTGACCCCGGACCGACCCTAGCCGACTTCTCTTCTGAAATCCAAAATAAGAGCAGGTGGGTCACCCAAGGTCAGAAAGTCCTCATTCTGGAGAAGCAGCCAAAAATGGACCCCCTCCATTTCCACCGGTCGCACGCTGGCAGTGCTTGTACTTCTTCGCCCATCGCCCTCTCTTCCTCCTTCTCAAAACCTCTTTCTCAATCATCCACTCTCCAATCCTTTCCTCCTTCTGCTTCCTATTCCGTGGGCAGCGGGTTTCTTCCAACATCTCCTGCCTTTCCAGTCTGCTTCAATTGTCGCCTCTGTTGTCGTCTTTGTCTTCGTCATCGTCGTTATCGTCCTCGTCGTCCTCCTCGCCTCCTTTAATCGATCTAGTTGACATGCGCTGTCCTCGACCAGCTGAGAGCTCTTCTTCCGACAATAGCGATGCATCAGACAGTGAGAGCTGCTTTGATACAGACGGTGAGGGAGCGACCGACTCTGATACCAATCCGACAGACGTTGGTACCGACATTGATACCGACGTCGAAGGAGAGGACGAATTAGATGTATCGTGGATTATCGACGAGGACAAAGACCACCCGCCGGAATACTACCTCAATCAGGAAAAGGAGTGTGACGAGGCCGAGGATGCAAATGAGGACTACAAAGACAATAGTATCGCCCTCCTTGACGGGATCGAGGAACGATGGCATCGGTAAGTACCAGCTGTTTCCTGTCGGATTGTTGATTTAACTAATTTACAGGTACTGCCAATATGTGGGAAAGGACCCTGACCAGGCGATGCAAGCTATCTCTCACCATACTCTCAAGGGCTTCTTTAGTTGGTTGCTGAATCAGCGTCGAGGGAAAGGTGGGAGAAGGGTTAAATGTGTTAAGTCATCCAACAGCCTTGGGACATACTGGAAGGTCTTTCGGCTTGTATATGAGAGGGCCACAGATGAGAAGATCGGTGGGAAGACTACCCGTAAGATGCATCGGGTAAGTTGCATCACTTCTATACCCCTTAGTCTGGTCTGAAAGTAGTAAAGCAAAGGCCAATATATATTTGCACTTTTTCCAGGTCCTGCGGATACTAGCCAAGAAAAACGGATTGAGTACCGAGAAGCGGGAGAAGACAGCGATGTATGTTGAGGATCTTGTTGGAGCCCTGCAGACCAATCTGACTACAATGAAGAAGAGGTACTCGCATGGTCGGCACCGTATACAAATTGCTCTTTTCCACCAGCTGGCTGGATTCTCTGGAAACCGACCCCAAGCACTGCTCAACCTCTGTTACCGTCACATCGTCGTCGCCCTGCTTCGGCACCCCAAAGGCGGGCCCCACCGTATTGTGATAGAATTCACGTGCGAATTTACGAAGCAGTTTCTAGGCCAGAAAGATGCGTAAGTTTTGGATGGTCTATCTCCTGCAGGACGAGCTACTCACGTCGACGATAGGAATACATTTCCAATACCTGAGATCATCTTTGACCCGTCCTTGATTCTCAGCCCACATGTCCTTCTGCTGGGCCTTATTTTTGCCGATGACGCGTTTGCAGCCCCAAATCTCACAACTGCAGAGCAGCTTAGCAGGTTGGATATCCGGCCGGGCTATGAGCAGCTGCCCTTGCTGCTAAAACCAAGCATGGCGAACATCCCTGTCTTCCGCAAGTCCGTCAAGACGCTCTACGGGTGGGAGATCTCGCCGAACAAGCCTTTGCCATACTCGACCCTCTTGCATTGGGTCAAAGACCTTGGTGTTTTAACTGGGTTCCCACAGATCACACGCCCATATTGCCTCCGATACGGGGCAGGCAATGCATTTAACCAGAGCAGTTTGTATTCCCTTAATCATGTCCTAGCTGAGAATGTTAACAGGAGATAACAGGTGACGTAAGCGATGCGCTCCAGAATCTGATGTTGCAGCATGCTAGCATGGATACGTTTATCAGACACTACCTCCCACGTCGAGTGACCGCCGACACTGCAGCTATCGTGCGCGGTTTAGAACCCCAGTATGACATGATGCGAGCAATCTGCAGAATGACACGGTGGATCGACCCTGACCGGCCACAAGAACTTACGCTAGAGCAATCCCAATCAGTCAATAAGCATCCCCGCCTCCGCCAGCTCATCGTACAACGAGAGAAGTGGAAGCGCCGCTTCAAGGGCAAAGCTACAAAACAGAGTGGACACCGAAGGCTCGGCTGCGAGATTGTTAGCGAAAGGCTCCGACAGAGGACCGCACTCCTAAAGCAAATTCAAAAGAGTTGGGACTTAGAACACCCAGTCAATGAGGTCGAGATGCAGCTTTCTGGACTCAAGTTCAGCGAGGAAGTCAAGACTACCCTAACATTGGCTGATGATATGCCCACAATACAGAAGCACATGGTCGAGTCCATGATGACACTACCAGGAACGACTTTGGAAGAGGAGTTCTGCCGGCGCAGCACCGCCGTCAATGCGGTCGCTGCTTACTGCAAATTCCAGGAAGGGGGAGCTGTTGCCCGGCCACGTAAGAGGTCGTCTACTGGAAGGGCAAGTCCGACCCTGGCTAAAGCCGATCCGCAGTTGGTGGCCGCGGCCGCTGAGAAGCAAGCGCTGAGTACGGCCATGTTGTCTGTGTATCAGGAGAAGAGACCGACCGTGTGCTTCATTTGCCTAGGAGAGCCGGGACTACCATTCAACAAGCGCGTTTATTCATTTGCAAGTCCAGGGGATCTATCCAAGCACTTCAAGCGGAAGCATTTGGCCAACTACAGGATATGAGATCGACTCGAGTGCAAAGTCTGTCAAATGTCACTGGATCATAAGATGCATCTCCAGAATCATGCGGCCAAAATCCACGGAACTGTCTCCTAGTCCCTCAATGATCTGCTGTACTTTATCATGTAGTCATTTCTTTTTCGCTGTCTCTTCTGCGCTTATGTTGCATGTTTTCAAGCTTCGGCACTCTCTTCCATCACACCAATAGAATTTATGTGCAAGCATTTCAAGAATCACATGGCGACCGTGCATGAAATCTCTATTTTGAATAGATTCTCCGTAGCCAATTCAGATATTTATTTTGTTTAGCTACAGTACGCTCAGGAAACTCGGCAACTTCGTGACGCGATAAGCTAATGATACCCAGCCACGTGCCAGCTAGATAGTATTGGTAACGTCCCTCCCTGCGTGGCGAGAAACCGCCAGTGTTTTTGATTATAATAAAGTCAACAACAATTGAGAAGCGCAGATAATCTTGGAATAAAGGCTTTGAATCCTAAGCTTTTATGCCGCGGGCATACACGATAGCGTCGCTCCGCACAGCCTCGGATCTTCTGGACAGTTCGAGCATCTTGTCCAAAAACTCGTCGAGCTGTAGATAGACATAGAAAGATTATATCCCGAGCAAAGCATTTACATATTTGAGTTTATTGTGCTTTAGTAGTGACATAATGCCTCATCGAGCGGGGCTGGCAAACAAGAGCCCTACTTCCTGACTGCACGGAAAAGTCGGAAACAGGATAGCTGTAATTTAGCAATGCTGACGCGGGTTGCTAATGTGACTCGGGTCGGGCCGCAAGACTGAGGCTTGTTTCGAGTATGACTCGCTCGAACTCGAACACTTGCGTCCGCGCCGACCTTATAGCATTACTATACGCGCGCTTATTCTCGTAACACGTGCTAGTGAGTATACATGGTTGTTTGTAAGATCATAGTTGCATGATTTCATGTAGCGTACTATACACACAAAATTCTGTTATTTTACAGAGAATTTCGAGCTTCAATACCCATCTTCGCTAACACACGTGACAACTTCGATCCCTTGCCTGTATGCATGCTTACGCCGCTATCTGGTATCTTAGGAGGAAGAGCAGACCAACCATGCTCTCGCGATGCAAGCATTTCGGAATAATGTTGGCGACACGCGCGAGTAGTCGGATGATCTATACCAAGGACGGTGCTGTACGCAGCGCATGCTCTTTCATACAGAACAAGAGATTCGTCGTAGCGATGCCGATTTGCAAGGAGGTGAGCAAGGCAGTACACGCTCGTCAGCGTGCCCGGATGCTCAGGCCCGAGCACCTTCTCTCGCCGCGCCAGCGTCTGCCTGTTCATCGATTCCGCCTCCTCGTACCTTCCCCGGTTGTTAAGTGCTACCCCAACTTCATTCATACTTATAAGTGTCTGCTTATGCTCCTTTCCTAATCTCTTTTCCCTCAATGATAGTACTTGTCGGTGCGTTGTTTCTGCTGCTGAATATTGCCTGAGGCTTGCTTGACACCGTCCCACCCGATCTAAAAGCGAAGCCCTTGCTGTCTCGTCCACTGCGCCGTTAAGTCCAGCCACGTGGATTGCGTGCGAGAGGTACGTCGTCCATATTTCCTTCCTCTCATGCCCGCCGTGCGGCACTAGCTCCTCGAGCCGGGTCACTGCTGTGCCCGCCCAAGTCGCCCGCTCGTCATGTCCGTCTAGCCACCAGACAGACGCTATGTGAACGAGTCGGTGCATATCGAAGAACCTCCCTCTGTCTAACTCTTGTACCGTCTGTTGGCGCTCTATGATGAATGCGTATCCTGTCAGGGTTCCAAGCGCTTTAGCTTGCTGCACCAAGGAGCCTCCCGGAGGTAATAGTGACTGGGGAATGTTGATGCGATCGATGCACGCCATGAACGAAAGGTACTCCGCAGCAAGCTAGTCTTGCCTACGTATCTGATCGAACGAGATGTGCCACGTCTTTGCAATCGTGCTGTCCATCTCTCGGTATCTGCTGGGGTCTTCGAAATGCTCGCTAAAGAGCTCGGTCTCTGAACCAGTTTGTCGGAACAATGATATGTACCCGGATACTGATATATCGTTATTCTTGATGAAAGCAGCTGCCTGTACAATAGCAAGCGGTAGATATGTAAGTATCTCCAGCAGTTCGTCAACAGCCAACTCGTCATTAAGCAACGCTTGCTTCGTTATTCGCTGCGCTAGCAGCTGCCTAGCTTCAGCTTTGCTCATATCATTCAGCTCTAAGACACAGCTTTGTGTTAAATCTCCGGCCGCTTTCCTACTCCGAGTGGTGAAAAGTATTGTGCCTCTATTACTGTGCGGGAGACAGTCACTCAGTCGAGCTGACATCGGATCGCTATTAGTGGTACCTAATAGGACTCCAGGGTCATCAGCATTATCAACGATCATTAGCCAGTCGCCCAAGCTGCCTAAGCTTAGTGTCTCCTTAACAAGCTTCCGAATGTCTGCATTGTCATTGGTAATTCCTGGTATACAGAGGCGGATTCCGATTTCCCGATAGGCAAGCTCGAAGCTGTCTTGGCTGATAGCAGGCACCCAGAAAACCAGACGTCTAGCATGTCTCGCCAGTGCGCGATATGCAAACTCAAGGGCAAGTGCTGATTTACCGCAACCTCCTAGTCCACATATTGTCATGCGTCGGTGGGTGTTGGGGAAAAGGAGGAATTGTTCAAGAGATTGAAGCTGGTCTTCTCGTCCGATGAAGAGTTCGTTCCTTGGGAAAGGTAACAACGAGGACACTACACATCGTTAGCTGCATAATAACTCGTATAGAGGAATGCTACTTTGCCTAAACGAGAACGTACCTGTTAAGTCTTGCAGGCCTTCTGTTCCCCGCCCATCCTGCCGCCTCTGTATCTCCTCTCTCAGCCGTAGAGTCGCGTATACTTCTCCTTCTCCATATATAAGTGATAAGAATACCCCGAAGATTCCCAGTAAACAATATACTTTGTCCTCCTTTAACGTTGTGCGTTTGGCCGCCCAGCTTATTCGCTCCTCAACGCTAAACTCGGTGAGACTTTGTCCTCTTAGTACTTCGATAGGAATCTCGGTGATCTCATGGATTTCCTGCTCTAACGATATCCTACTGCCTAGCCGCTTGCCTTCCTTGGAGAAGAACTCAACGGTGGCCGGCGCTAGAAGCTCTTGCAACGTCCACCCTCGCGTGAACCATCGACTCCGTCGAAAGGCTTCCTCCCACGTTATGCGGAAGGCCTCGGCGTTAGTAACCTCCTCCGGCACAGAGATATCTGATAGATATACATAGCACTTGGATGCACGCTGGTACCAGCGGAACATAGAATTGATGGCTGTACTAAGCTCAGTGCTAGTAGACTTGTCTATGCAGCAGGTATCCACCCAGGAGTACTCTAGGCCATCTTCGGCAGCTCTGTCTACACAGAAGCGGATTTTGGCGTAGCCAGTCTTGTCCTTGCCTGTACTGGCCACCAGCTCATTATACGTAACTTCTTGACCCTCAGTCCAGGTGTGTGATAGGGTGGCATACGGAGGTGAGTCGTCATCGTTGAAAGAAATCAGCTCGAAGTCGCCGCCCGATGAGCGCTTCAGAAGACGCATCATGGCACCCGCATGTTCTCCCCCGAGCAAAGAACGTGGGTCGAGTTCGATCGCAATACAAGCATATTATCGTGGAGAGCCAGGAAGCGCAGAGCAGCGGTACATATCTCTCGACCTGCTCAAGTTTCGTGCATTAACATAGAACACATCGGGCAGGCTGCAAGCTGGCGCTCGATGGGCGCTTGGGCTGTGTGGTCGGTGGTGCTTGTAGACGGGGGTCAGCTCAGCCGCAAGCTCACGTGTGCGCGGGGCTTAACGCCAAAGTGTGGCCTTGACTTCCCCTTCCTCCTTTGAAAGGGTCTTTGGGATTGCACCTTTTTGATTGGCTGATTCGAAGTCAAGCTAAGTGTGCACACGAAGTCATGCTCAAAGTGCGACCCAAGCCTTACGGCCTGGCTCGAGTCGAGTTAGCAACTCAGGCACATTCGGCGAGCGCGAGCCGCATTCCGTCAACTCTCGCTAAGGAGCATTAAGTCACCACAGAAGCACAATTACCTTCAAGATCCGGTAAATTTGCTCGGGATAGAATCTTTACATATCTATCCCACAGCTTGACAGGCTTTCGGCGGGATACACGATCTTTCCGGCAAATTCGAGGCTGTTCGAGTGACGCTTTTTGTGTTACGCATACACACACACACAATTTATTAACGCCCGGCGGCTAAGCCGAAAGGGCAACTATTGCTCATCTACTAATACATTTCC